>JPKE01001287.1:0-43763 GCA_000750995.1 Pseudogymnoascus sp. VKM F-4520 (FW-2644) | reverse complement strand
AGAAGAGTGAAGTGGGAGAAGAGTGAAGTGGGAGAAGAGTGAAGTGGGAGAAGAGTGGATTGCGAGAAGAGTGAATTGAAGGACGGTGGGGAGTGGATTATCGAACAAGTGAGAGGGTTTAGAAGTCGTGTTGACAGAGACAAAGAAAACAGCGCGACAAGTTCAACTCGCTACATGTGAGTCTCGCTACTTGGACGTCCCTCTGCAGTAGTTGTTCGAATGTTTCGCCAGTTCAAGAACTTTAGCAATTTTAAGAGAGATAAATCAATCTTCACTTATACACCCCTTTCCCAAAATTACAATAGATTTGATCAGTCGTATTGTTTGCTTTTCACGCCGAAGCTGAGCTGCGTCGGACCTACTATACGCTTCTCGCTCATCACTTGCTTCATACGCTTTTCGTCCGAACCGCCTGGCAGCTTCTGAGCATGGTAGAGCGGATTCAGAGCAAAACATTGACTGCTGGGACTCGAAACGGGACGAACCGACCCCTTTGCTGCGGGCCGCTTGAGTATTGAACCTGCATGTTATGTTGGAGGTGACAGGTTGAAACATGCATGCTTGCATGCACTTGACCTTCTTGAGACACAACTACCAACGCCGCAACACTAGCCACATTTCAACCCAGCAGAGTACACTCATAAACACAACATAAACAAAATAATTGCTCTGTGCCTGCATTAAAAGATAACATGTCGGTCACCGCGGTGAATCCCAAGTCCCAAGTCCGTGGTGTTGTTAACATGCCTTATCAAGACAGTCAATTTGGTAGTGGTGAGGACAGACTACGAGGCTGACCGGGGTATGGCGTACAAACAGGCACATTGGTGTCAGCCTCGTCGACCCCCTGTCGTTAACCTTTGTTGCTGCCTGCACCGCCACCACCACCAATCTTAAGGACTTCCACCTCAGTTTTGAATCGTGACTTCTCAATAATCCATACCATTTGACACCTATTGCTGTAGGCTTGGCATCAATAGGAAAAATTGTGCTATAATTTGCACCTTTTTGGAGACAATCTTTGTTAGTGATTGTGAGACAGGCTGTGCTAGAGTTACGACTAATCGTTTGTCTGTTGGCTGCGTTTGTCGTGACAAACGTTCTGCTACCTGCGGTGGTCTAACACTTCACCTGGAGCAAACAACTTCAACTTCATCTGTCGTTTTGGTTAGCAGTCTGGGCATTTCTACACGCCCGGGGTGCTGGATAGTCGATCCATACTACAAACCGTTTCATGAAAACCATCAGATCAGATCATATTATCCTAGCTAGATCAGTCTTTGCCCACCGAAACCCTGCCCATGGCGGCCTTCCCGAATCTTGCACAGTATGTGGCCCCAAAACTCCATTATATCATACTAATGTTTTCTAGGCTCATGGGCGATGACATTGTGACAGTATATGTCGGACCCAGAGAGAAGCGGTACTCTGTTCACAAAGCACTCCTTACATCGCAGTCGGAGTATTTTGAAAAGGCCTTAAATGGCAAATTCAAGGAGGCTGATGAGCAAACCATCCGGTTACCAGAAGATAGTCCAGATGCTTTTGACCTTTTAATCGGCTGGCTGTATCAAAATCAGATCCCTGCTCTAGGATATGGCCCTGGACCCTTCGACGAGTTTCCCAGGGGTCTAGTTGTGGGAGCAACTAAGCTAGGAACGGCTGTCCGTCCACCAAATCGAGGGACTGGCAGCGTTGCATATCAACCGCATGAGGAGATATCAGCGTCACCGTCACTATTCGCGCAGCCACCGGGAAATAATAATCAGAGAGATAGATTCAACCACATTTCCACTCAACCAGAGTACAATCAATATTCTTCAGACGAGCTTCGATTGGAAGACTACGCTCTCAACCATCGCTTCTCAGATTTTTCGCGACCGTCGCCAGAAAATGTCGTCATACCTGACCCCTTTCCAGTTTCGCCTGGTCGTATCGACGGCATCCCTTACTGCTCACCGATCGAGCCGATTATGGAATCCGAGGAAGCTCACCAACTGGCGCTTATCCGCCTTTGCTTGTTTGCAGAGACAATATGCTGGACGAGCCTTTTCAACATAGCTATGAGTACCTACATGCAAGGCGAGACTTTCCTGGCACCCCGTCCAATGCCCACGGAGCATATAGAACTCATATACGATCGGGCGCATCCAGAATCCCCGTGTCGTAAGTTTGCAGCCGATGCAACTATATCGCAAATCAATTCTGCTGGTCAGATTGATAGGAATATGGACCTAGTAGAACAATGGCCGTCCTTCCTCGAAGATATCTTCAAGAGACTCCGCCTTAGTCAGGACCTGTCTCTCCACAGGCCAAAAGCGAGGGGACCTTGCGAGTACCATGTCCATGATACGAAACATAGCCCAGAGAAGTGCTCAGCAGCCAGCGAGGGTCGAAATTTTATACTGGACGCTAGAGCCCCAGCGAAGTCAAGGTTTATTGCGAACCCCCAAAGCCGATCATATTTCAGTGGTGTTGATCCTGACAAAACTGGATCGAGGGGAAATCACACAACTGCTGGGTCATCTGGTGAAATAATGTATACAACGTATCTTCCAAACACTGGGTACACCACGAGAACGTTAGGATACGATGATACTACCGGTGCCCCTCCATATGACACTTTCGGCCGCCCGACTGATAGCATGGATTGGGGAAGTGGCCATAGACCGTGGTTGAATGGAGGTGGCTTCGGTCAAACGCCAACATCAGGGTTTGGCACGGGTGGATTTGGCGGCTTTGGCAGCTCTAGTGGCTTTGGTACTGGCCCTGTGTTTGGGAGCGCTGCTCCTCCAACTTCGACAAACCCAACCACAACAGCAGCCTCTTCATCTCCCCAAACCGGTGGGCTTGACTCCGCTGGTACTGGCATTTTACCTCCACAAGCAGTAGCTACTGCACCCATCCCAGCGAGCTCAACTCTCCCACAGGTTCCAATCTCTGTAAGTATAACGTCGGAGAATGGCCGAGCATCTGTAGCTAAATTAAACCAGACTGAACCTACCATCTCGGCGACTCCACCCAATACATCCGCCTCCATTACGTCCCCCGCCATAGTGACATCCGTGAGTGGCTCGTCTGAGGCTGGGGCTTCGAACGCTACCCCCCAAAAAGGTACCGGCGACGTTACCGGATCTAGCCAGGGGTCAAACCCAACTTTTGGCAAAGTCTCCCCACTTGCCTCTCCTCTTCCACCCCGAACGGCAAAATCCACCAGTGCTGATGGTATCTTTGGTCAAAGGCTAGCCTCAAGCTCATCCACAACCAGCCCCGGTTCATTCTTTCCAAGTCCTGAACCCGCGGCTCACACGAATATACCCACTGGTAGCGGATCTATGGAGTCTACTCCACTTCCGTCTTTCTCTACTTCTGGCACTGATGCTAGAGCTACTCCGCCAAGTACGACCACAGCATCAACATCGCCATTCGGTTTACTTGGAGCTCGCTCGACTCCGGCTCCCAGCTCGTTTTCTCTCTTCACATCAACTTTGGGAGCTTCCGATGCGAGTGCGCCTGCAAAGTCTTCATCCTCTAATCTATTTGGATCAAAGAGCGAGTCTAATGCTTTGCCATTGAACGTTGCCTCCACTGTTAAACCAGCAAATGTTGGAGGTCTTTTTGGATCTACTTCTAGAGCCTCTGATGCGAGCATACCGGCAAAACCTGCGCCCTCCAATCTATTTGGACCATGGAACAAGCCCAATGTCTCGCCATCTAATATCACCTCCACCAGTACACCATCAAATGTCGGAGGTCTTTTTGGATCTACTTCTAGAGCCTCCGATGCGAGCATGCCGGCAAAACCTGCTTCCTCCAATCTATTTGGACCATGGAACAAGCCCAATGTCTCGCCATCGAATGCCACCTCCACCACTACACCATCAACTGTCGGAGGTCTTTTTGGATCTACTTCTAGAGCCTCCGATGCGAGCATGCCGGCAAAACCTGCATCCTCCAATCTATTTGGATTAAGGAACGAGTCCAATGTTTCGCCATCGAATGCCACCTCTACCATTACACCATCAAATGTCGGAGGTCTTTTTGGATCTACTTCTAGACCTTCCGATGCGAACCTGCCTAAAGAGAATGCTGGCATTTGATTGTTCCATTTACCTAGCTGCGAGGGCTACTGTTGCGACGAAATGAGCGGCTTCCTCCGATGATTTTTAGTATAGTAGTTACTATTGGAGAGGGAACGATAAATGAGCAACCTTTATCTATTAATCTGTGCATTTAATCTTTGGGATATTTGTGTTTATGAAGTGCTGTAATTGTTGTGTTGGATGAATCTTCGAGCATTCTCACATATATGTCCAAGAAGGAGGGCACAAGGCTGACAAGGCTGCGATTTCAATTTACGCGTCGCGTATGCTGCGCTTCATCCGCACGCGTCTCCGCTTGACGGACATCCATAAATTTATATACCAACCCCGCAGTAAACACAAGCCACTTCGAGGAGTGAAATCTGTACAGCACACCAGTATGCCCCATTCTGTCACTCCCGATTTGCAACCTACTGGAACTGTGGCGGACGAAACAATGGAAGAAGCGATGGACGTCCAAAATACCGAGACCTCAGTTCCGACCAAGGAAGACGAAGAGATGGGCGACATCGAAGGCGAAGAACCGACACCTGTCAAAACCAGTGACTCAGATAAAATGGCCGAGCCAACTTCAGCACAAGCAGATATCAAGCCAGACCCGAGCCCAGCGAAAGTTAAACAAGAAATCAACCTTGAGAACATCTTCGACGACATGTCGTCCGACGAGGAATTCCCCAGCTCCGCCGCCCCGGAAACCAAAGTCAGCCCCTCGCCTCAGGATGCCCCGTCACCTATAAATATTGGTCCCACCGCGCGGGCATCAGACCCAGAAGTCATGCGCTCGTTCTACCAGCGCCTGTTCCCCTGGCGCCCCCTGTTCCAGTGGCTGAACCACAGCCCGATGCCTAGCAACGACTTCGCGCACCGCGAATTCGCATTCACACTGTCCAATGACGCTTACCTGCGTTACCAGAGCTTTCCGAACTCCGAGCTCCTGCGCCGAGACGTGCTGCGCCTGATGCCGTCTCGTTTTGAGATTGGGCCCGTATATTCGACAAACCCGCGAGACAGGAAGACGTTACGGGGTTCAACGGCGTTTAAGCCGATCGCGAAGGAGCTGTGTTTCGATATCGATTTGACGGATTACGATGACGTTAGGACGTGCTGCGACAAGGCAAATATCTGTAATCGCTGCTGGCAGTTCATCACCATGGCGATCAAGGTCGTGGATGTGGCATTGAGGGACGATTTTGGGTTTAAGCATATTTTGTGGGTGTATTCTGGGCGTCGTGGAGCTCACGCATGGGTTTGTGATAAGAAGGCTAGAACGATGGATGATAGTAGGAGAAGGGCGATCGCGGGGTATCTCGAGGTCATTAAGGGAGGCGCACAGAGCGGGAAGAAGGTTAATGTCAAGAGGCCATTGCATCCGCACCTTGCGTACGTTTACCCTCTTATCCAATTTCTACTGTCATTACACCCAGAGCTAATATTACTGCAGCCGGAGTTTAGAAACTCTCAAATCACACTTCCAAGCCGATATCCTGGAAGACCAGGATCCATGGGCCACCCCAGAGAAGGCCGACCGCCTGTTGCAATTGCTCCCCGACAGAACTCTCAACGACTCACTGCGCAAGAAATGGGATTCTGCACCTGGCCGCTCTTCGGCTTCCAAATGGGCCGATATTGATGCCATGGCCAAGACTGGAGCCAGTAAATCCCTGGATCCGAAAGCGCTTCTGGAGGCCAAACAGGATATTGTCCTCGAATATACGTATCCACGTCTCGATATTGAGGTCAGCAAGAAGCTAAACCATTTATTGAAAAGTCCGTTCGTCGTTCATCCTGGCACCGGGAGGGTTTGTGTGCCTATAGATACGAGAAAGCTCGAGGCGTTTGATCCGCTGGCTGTGCCTACCGTGACGGAGTTGCTGGGCGAAATCGATAAATGGACAGGCCCGGAGGAGGTCGGAGGGAAGAACGTCCAGGATTGGGAGAAGACTTGTCTCAAGCCGTATATTGACTATTTCCGGACCTTCGTGGCCGGCATCATGAGGGATGAGAAGGAGGCTGAGAAGGTAATCAAGGTTAAGCGTGAGAGAGAGGAGGGCATGCCTGTGCCGGAGGCAATGGAGTTTTAATGCTTTAATTTTTTGCCTTGGGGCTCAGGCAGGGGAGGGGCGTTGGTATGGAATTGGATATAACTGCGTTTTGAAGAAGCAGCGCCTTGATGAGCGAGAGTTCTTCCGTATCGTCCTCACATCTGGTGGTGTAATCGGTGACCGAGAGGCTCTTGTAGTGTGCCTTATCGCCTCGGACGATATTAATACTTGTCTTTGGGACATTCAGAACCTGGGCCGAGACGTTAGATCAAATGAGAATTGTATTGTGCATTACCCTCCGTTCTTGGGTGGCAATCTCTGGGAATCTACCTTGCTCAGGAGCAATTTGACTGCTGTGTTGGCTCGATCATTGACTCCTGGAGATTGGACTTGAAGCTTAATCTGGTCTTCTTCCACTGATAGTATGGAATCTTCTTTTGGTGGCCTAACCCCCGTCTTCACGTGAACTTGGAGTAGTATCGACGAGGTCTCGGGATACGTCACATTTCGTAGAAGGCGGATAGCTTGTCTTTGCAGCCCGGTCGACATTCTTTTCTTAATTGAACCTCATAAATTCACAAAAATTCACCGACTATAAAGATTCGGATACTGCAATTATTGCAATGCAGATCCAAACTTGGCCTCCTCAGCGTCGGGATGGTTATTAGGACCACTCGATCATTGGCCCGAATCGGTGCTTCCGATGAGCTTCACTGGCTTCCCCAACTTTTCTGCGCCCAAGCGAACCTTGCGTCGAGAATTGTCAGCCTCGCGCCTTCCACCCCACACTTAACCACCAACAACGATCGAACAAGGTTGCAGCTTCGGCCCTCGAGTTCATCTGCTTCAAGCACCAGGCCTAATTGTTTGACGCATACACGAGGCGCCACAATGGCCACAGGAAACATGCATCATTATTGGGGCACCAAGGGCCACGCTCCTCTGCCGACAGTCTATACCACCACTGCCCTCAACCGCTGGTCTGTGGCAGACAAACAACTACCTTGTAGGTCTTGCTATACCCTCTTTGGCTATACAAGCTAACTGTTGTAGCGGTGGATAAAATTAAGACGATCCACGTCTACGACTTTGACAATACCCGTAAGAACCTCAACTTGCGCCCCAGCCCTTTGACGAATACTGACAGCTCCCAGTCTTCAACTCCCCCCTACCGAATCCGAAGATATGGAATGGACCAACGATTGGCCTCTTTCAGACCCAGGACGTCTTTGCGACTGGAGGCTGGTGGCACGATGTCCGCATCCTCGCAGCAACAGGCGAAGGAGCCGTCCTTGAAGAGAAGCGTGGGTGGGCGGGTTGGTGGAACGAACAGATCGTGCAGCTGATACAGTTGAGCATGCAGCAGGAGGATGCGCTTACCGTGCTCCTTACCGGGCGCTCTGAGCACGGTTTCGCGGAGTTGATAAACCGGATGGTGGCAAGCAGAGAGCTGGCTTTCGACATGGTCGTACTGAAGCCCAAAGCAGGGCCAAACAACCAGCGATTTGGCAGCACGATGTTGTTCAAGCAAGCCTTCCTTGAGACGCTGATGGAGACATATAAAGTGGCTGACGAACTACGCATCTACGAGGACCGAGTCAAGCATGTCAAAGGCTTCAGGGATTTCTTCATGGACTACAATAAACGTCAAAATGGCATTGGCGGATACCCAACACGCGGCCCCATAACAGCGGAGGTTATTCAAGTCGCAGATAGTGCTACACTTCTCGATCCTGTCATAGAAGCTAGCGAGATCCAGCGAATAATTAATGATCATAATGGTGCCGTGACCAAAGGCACGGCCTCAGTGCGATCAAAACGACTGTGCATCAAGAAAACTGTTTTCTACACCGGCTACCTAATCACGCAGCCCGACACACAGAAGCTACTCAGTCTAGTTCACCCTCCGCAAAACATGCCCGAGAGCGAGCTCAAGTACCTAGCAAACAACATACTCATCACGCCGCGGCCGGCGCCAAATTCGATACTGGACAAAGTGGGTGGCATTGGTAACAAGCTTCTCTGGGAAGTGACCGGCACAGCTAGTTTCGAGTCGAAAGTCTGGGCGTGTTCTGTGCGCCCCGTGCCACAATCCTCGAAGTTCTACACTGAGAACCCGGTACCTATTGTTGTGTTGGCCTTGCGCAAGGGTGCGCGTCCAATTGATGCTGCGAAGATACAAAACTGGCAACCAGTGCCACCAGAGAAGCAGTTTATTTTCGAGACGACAGTTGGGGAGAAGGTGTTGCTACGCGTTGAAGAGGAGGACAAACAGGAGGGCGAGTACGAGAGTCTGTTCCCAAATAAGTCGCATAAGCGAAAGCATATTGAGGACGATGGGGTGCCGCGGGGTCCCAGTGGGCGTGGTGGACACAGAAATGATCAACGGGATGGAGGGGGTAGAGGTGGGAGGGGAGGATTTAACCAGCCGCGGCACCAACAAGGGCGGGGAGGAGGGAGAGGTGGAAGAGGTGTTGCGCCTGCTGCTGGACGAGGGGGAGGACGAGGTGGTCACAACTATCGCAGCCTAGATGATGTTGGAAGTCAAGTGCAACAGGGTCACGCCGCAGGAATCACATACGAAGACTTCCCATCACTACCGACGGCATATCAAAGGCAGCAGACCGAGGGCCAGAGGATGAAGCAGGGTGAGTATGACAATCGACGGGTGCCATCCGGACCACAAGGACAGGGAAGAGGGGGCGGAGGAAACCTGGGACAGTATTACTGAGTGTCGTGTATATTGTACGCTACTGTATGAGGTACTTGCATTGCTTTAAGTGGGATTGTGTCTACTAAATGGCGTTGCGGACGGGAAATTGGAGGCGTGGTATACTTTAAGTTGGCACAAGTCGGCATGGCTTGCGGTGTTAGGTTGCAAGCATTTGAAGATGAAAGGTTTGGAGTGATAAAAAGCTCAGCACATAGTTATTGGTGGTGGATGTCCTAGGAAAGGTGAATCCGAGAATCATTCTGTAAATTGATTTCTGGAAGAGTAAATTACGAAACACAGTCAAATCTCGCAGAACGCTTAAATAGCGGCGTCCATCATTGTCCAACACGCATCCAAACTGTCCTAAAAATACGCCAACAAGTCCCCACCCGTGTAAGAGCGATCTAATCCTTCGTAAAATAGACCCAAACCACCTCCCCCTTCTTCCCGTCCCTCTTCTCATCCCACCCCATCTCACTGACTTTCTTGGCCATCAGATCCTTATTATCCCCTTTAATTGTCAGACCGCGGTACCACTTCCCCCCTCCCCCAGGCACAATTTCATACAGAACATTCTTCCCTGGATCCTCATTATCGCATCCGAACTGCTGAAGCAGCGTCTTGAGCGTCACGCACGTCGGCACCACATGCGCTGTGTAGTTGAACGTTTCATTCCCCTCGTTTTGCCAGGGCGGCGTCGCACTCTTGATGACGTGGATCTTGCAATGCTCGCTGGGAAAGATGTAATTGTAGCCCGGTTCGAGGCCGATGCCCTCCGTGGAGTTCTTGATGTTGATCCCTGGGATCCCGCCGTCGTCCACAGGGAGCCCGATTTGTTGCCACGATTGTCCGCCGCCACCGCCGCCAGCGCCTAAGTATGCGGGGCCGGGGTATCCCATAATGCCGCCCATGCCACCGATGTCGCAAGGCATCGGGCCGCACATGCCGCCATATCCTCCAAGTGACAAGCCGCCTGTGAAATCTCCGAAACAGCCGCCCATGCCATCACCTGGGAGTTCATACCAGCCACATCCTGGAGGTGCAGGAAAGAAGCCATGAGCTGCGGGTGCCCAGCCGCTGGGATCTTGATAAAAAATGCCGTCGAAACCTTCCCATGGGCCCTGAGCCCAACCGTGAGGCGGGTTATATCCCCAATCCGCCATGCCTCCTGTTCTCGTCGCCGGTATCGATGGAAATGATTGCTGAGTAAGAAGTATAGGGACAGAGCATATGAGAACCCTGGTATGGGCAAGTATGAGAGAATAAATGATATTATAACTTAGACTTTTTGGATGGTTGTGCTCTCAATGTGCCGATGTGAAGGAATAGAATTCTCAGAACCGAGCTGGCTTTCGTCGTTAAGATATAGTAGGTTGCAGTGATTCAATGTGACATGCATACGTGGCCATCGTACTAGCAAATGGTGAATGACAGACTGAACATTCAAACTCGAAGCTCCGAATCAGCCCTGGAGACAAACAATGATGGGATGATTATTCACGTGACGGTTGTGGCATGTTGGCGGTATTCACTTGAGGCAATGGCGAAACCAAACCAGTGGATTTTGAAGTTGTACAGCGTGTTTTAAACAATGCTCGCTAAGCGGCAATAATTAGTGATGATACAAGCCGCCCAGAGATTGTCATAGGCTCCAACTGTCATAATGACCCCTTTGGCCCCTCCTAGCCACCGGCTACAACCGCGAGACCTTCGTAAATCTTCATTTTAACAGCGTAAAAAGTATTTCGCTGTTGGGGTATACCAGTCTGTCCTATTCCGGCACTCTCGACCTCGATGGCCCCCGTTCCTAGTTTGCGGACAGCAACGCAACCATCAATCAGGAGGGTTCCCTCGCCCCGGAACTCGGCTGTGTATCCGGCGGAAAGCATTATTTTCCTCAGATCAGCAAGTCGGAGATCTCCAACATGTAGTGGCTGAGCGACTGATCGGGTCGCTGATGCCATGCTCGTTGGCAAGGTATCCAAAACCGGCATAGAAGCTTTCTCGGGTTCTGGAATGGTTTGGAGCGCCTTGGATTCGCTGCCTGGTACTTCTTCTGAGTCCTTGTCCGATTCAATTTTCTGCTTCTTGTTTGCGTTGCCTTCGCTCCCACCAATTAGCTCAGTAGACGTAGGTAAAGCAGCAGCTAAACGCCCACTCAGTGTTACGATGCCAAGGCCTTTGACCTTTTGCCATCGAAGTTGCTTGACGAGGCTATGTGTGAGCTTAACAGCCCATGCATTAGTATCGACGCTTGCATCGATAGTTGCGCCCACCTCCGGAGTATACACATCAACTTGCTTATCGCCTCCACCTCCAATCTGGGCTCCTAGTAATCGACGACAGTCAAGTGCCAGGGCCAAAGTCTCATCCTTCAAGCCCGATACCAGGATCAGCTTTCTTGGCTGGATAAGGGGAATCAGCATGTGAAGACTTCGCTTGTCGTGAAGCCCTTCGAAATCGACGAACGCCAGGCGAAGATTAACGGTGATCGATTCTGTTGAGAAAATAGCTTTCGCCGGCCCAACGACATCAACTTCATCTTCAATAGCGTCTTCATCAAAAGCGCCATTAGCAAATCCGCCTTCGTTGACTGCAGGAATATCCCCAGTATCGTTGAAGCCGGTTTGCTGTCGTTTATTTGTGCTATTTGACGGTCGTCGGTCCGCTTTGGTAACTACGTCGTCCCACCTACGCTTCTTCCCAAGCGTATCTTGGGTGTCGTATTTGCCAGATTGGCGCGAATCTTGTCCCTCAGCTTCTTCTCGCTCTTCGGCTCTGAGATATTCCTCGGGTCGAATCAAATCCCCAAATTCGTCTGCTCGTCTGCGTCGAATAACTAGCGGGAACATCTTCTCACGGCCCTTTTTGCCTCGTACGTCGTAATCGTGAACCCCTTTCCGACGTAAGAGAATATTGATACCTAGGTCTTCATCGCTGAGACCCATTTTCTTCCTTCCGGCTTGACCTAACGCTGTGGAGATGTTGAGAGCCTTTCCTTGCTGCTCTGTTTCGGATTCTTCGCTATCCGATGATGACACAGATGAAGCATCATCAACTGCATCTGGAGATGTGTCCAAAGCGGTTGGTCCTCCTGGCTGAGTTATCGTTTGCAACTGGCGCTGAGTGGCAAGCCATTGTTGGTACGATAGCAATTCATTTCCCTCCAGTGCCTCTCGCTTTACATCCGTAAGCGTCAATTCTCGCCCGCCACCATATACCTGCTCCAGACTCTCTCCTGTTGAGCCTTGCTCGAGTGCAACGCCATCCTTCCTCTCGTCCCACCAAGACCATAACATCCTCGAAACTCCGGAGCTTCGTCCCGCATCAGGCAGTTTACTCATTTTCTCTGTCAAAATAACCAGATTGCGGCTATCAGCAGCTATTTTTCGCAAAATATCTTTCGAAAATCCCCAATCCAGTGACCTGTCGCTTGCAAGGATAACCTTTGCCATCGGCTTGCCATCCCTTGTCACGTCATTGTTAAGGATAGCACTGACCCCCCCCTTCTTCTCAATCAGGCGCACATGTTTGAAGTCGAAAGGACCCGCCCCAGCCTGCCTCGGTTCAGAGGGCTTATTCGGCTGTCTATCAATCCCGCCGGCAATGGCTTCAAACTCTCTGATGATCCCATCGTCCATCCATTCCAACATGCTTCTAGTATAGCGCATCGTTGCCCCGATATTCTTACTGCATAGATATAAATTCGCATTCTGAAATGGGCTTTCCGGGTTAGATGCGTCCTTGCGCCATGCGTGCTCTAGCAGGTATGCCAGCTCCAGCACCCGCGCACTGGAGTCCGTCGGTATCAGAACAGTCCCTCCCTTGGCGATGGCCGACTTGATCATATCCAAAAGCGCCTCATCCCTTTTGGTTCTCCCCCCAGCCAAAGCTATCCGCTCAGCGCCCTTACTGCTACAAATAAGAGCAGTAGGTTTTCGCAGTTGTTCGATGACCTCTGCTCCACCAGCACCAGCCCCGCCAAGCCATGCCGCACCAGCCAGAATATTCTCTCTTGCTTGATTCCAGTCCACGGCGTAGACTATCGATTCTAAACCATGTTGGATGTGCCAGATAGTCCCACCTAGCGTATGTCCTGCATTGTAGGCTGTAATTGTGAGGCCGTTGAGTGGCGGCGAAAATGGTGAAGGAAGCGGTTGGTGGGGTTGCGAGTATTTCAATGGGTGGATGAGGGAAAAGTAGTTCGCAATCTCCTCGTGGGTTGGTGACTGTAGGAGGATATGTGAATCATCCTCGCCAGTCCCTAGTTTTGAGTACGAATAGGCCGTTTCGGAGAGCAACGAGGAGGGAATAATGGTCGATGCGAGTGGTGTTGATGCATACAGGTCTTGGAGAAGGGTGCGGCCGAGCGAGATGACGGGTGTTGTGGCATATATCGGTATTCGAGTAAACAGCGGGAAATGCTTGCAGCAATGGGCATACGCTGCTAAATGGGCGACTGTTGCGTGGGTGAGGAGGACGATGGAGATTGTCGGAACGTGCTTCTCAAGATTTCGGAGCTTCTCTACGTCGAAGGTTTCGTCCCATCCGACATCGATAAGGACCTTCACGCCGCCATCAAGCTCGAGTAGAGACTGTGATGCGCTGCTCTCAGACTGGGCGCCTGCCAATGGAGTGAAGTTGAACATCGTGAGGGTGGCTGCCGGAAAAGAGGCGGTTTGTGTTGATGTCACCTCTGAAGGCTAAAAGTAAAGATTCCACGCCGACTTTCTAGCCCTTCATCCTGCCGCATAAAGGCGCCTATGGTATAGCGCGGTATTTCGGTACCCTATGCCGGCTTTGTGGTGAAATAGAGAAGCTCGTTGATGTCGAACAATGGGATTCACTGAGGTTGGCGCAATAAATTATATAATAGTCCTGTCATTTGCACAAGCTTTCGAGCACGTCGCGTCCAGACACCGACATGACAGGGGTAGTGCCATGTTAGCGTTCAACCTCGATGTTGTGTACTTTGTACCCCAAAAAGTACAGGTGTTGATATCCCATCCAGATCTCCCCGCCATAATTTTTATGTGCTTCCCTACCACTCCACGACACTTTGACCATGAACTCATCGAGGGCTTCTAAGAATTGAAAATTCGTTGCTCTGTAGTGGTACGATTTACGACGTCATTCCCCTCGCTTTCAACTCCGCCCAGAACCCCTCCTTGATTCCAGCGCCATCGTGGTATATGGCCAGATGTCTGATTACCAGCTCTACCACGCATTAGGGGCCGGCAAGCCTGGGGAGGATCCAATGCACCCAGAAGCTCCCCCGAACCAAGCACCGAATCAGTTTCGTCCGCCGGTTGCGCCTTCACCTTACCAACAAGCCGGGTCGGGATATGGCGATGGCCAACAGTATCAGCAACCCCAGCAGTATCAGCAACACCAGCAGCCCCAGCAACCTCACCAGTACAACGAAGTCGTTTCTCCCCCAACTCAGTTTAGTCCAAACTCGCCATATCCGCAAGGGCAAGGACAAGGCTTCGCTCCGCAGCATTTAGGTGGGCAGCCCCAAGATGCTAGCCTAGCGCAGCAAATGGGGGGACTTGGGCTCGAGGAACCCGCGGCTCACGGGAGGAAGAAGAAGAAGGACCGCCATGCATACCATTCTTTGGAGGCGCCAGGTGGCTCTTCCGCCGCGTTCAATGGCATCCCGCCCGCTGGCACCTCGCAGACCGATTTCCTCAATGCCGACCCATCAATACATGGCCAGCACATGAGCCGCCCAGTCACTCCACTCATGTCACAATTCCCAGCGCAGGCCAGCGCTCCATTCAACCCTGCCAACCCTGCTATGGCCGACCCCAACGCCGGCAGAGTTTCGGGCGACGCAGTATTCAGTGGTGAGCCAGTGCAAGCTTCGGCGCAGGGAAAGGTAGACCCGGACCAAATACCCAGCATTCCAAGGTCAAGAGACGTTGTAGCGCAGTACTATTTGGATCACGTTTACCCGACATTTGAGCATCATCTACCGCCGCCAGCAGTGGTCCCTTTCGTGGCATTCGACCAGGGCAACTCCTCTCCGAAATTCACACGGCTTTCTGTAAATAATATACCCTCAAGCGCCGAAGGGCTAAAATCAACTGGGCTCCCCCTAGGGCTCGTCCTACAACCGTTGGCACCGCTGCAGGCTGGCGAGCTAGAGATACCGGTATTGGACTTTGGCGAAGCTGGGCCCCCCCGCTGCCATAGATGCCGAGCATATATTAACCCATTTATGGTTTTCAGACAAGGAGGAAACAAGTTCGTGTGCAACATGTGCACGTATCCCAATGATGTCCCGCCAGAATACTTTTGCGCGACGAACCCTCAAGGGGCCCGCGTTGACAGAGAACAACGGCCTGAACTGATGAGAGGAACTGTGGAGTTTATGGTTCCTAAGGAATACTGGTCGAAAGAACCGGTGGGCATCAGATGGCTGTTCATTATTGATGTAACACAAGAGTCATACAATAAGGGTTTTCTAGAAGCTTTCTGCGAGGGCATTATGAGTTCACTATATGGCAAGGATGTCCAGGCTCCGGGTGAAGGTGAGCAGGCAGACCCGAATGCACACAGAACAATCCCGCCTGGAGCCAGGGTTGGTTTTATGACATACGATAAAGAGATTCACTTTTACAACGTAAACGTAAGAAGACTCTCTACTCCCATCATGAACGAGCTGACATCTATAGTCATCTCTTGAACAAGCACAAATGATAGTGATGCCAGACGTTGATGATCCCTTCGTACCTATCAGCGACGGATTCTTTGTAGATCCCTATGAGTCTAAGTATGTAGCAACGTTACTCACGACGACAACCTCTAACATTATATCAGGGACATTATCACATCACTGCTGAACCATCTTCCTACCCTCTTCTCTACGATCAAGAACCCCGAGCCAGCATTGCTCCCAACGCTAAACGCCGCTGTGGCAGCTCTCGAAAAGACGGGAGGGAAAATAGTATGCTCGCTGGCCGCTTTGCCAACATGGGGCCCCGGACGCCTCTTCCTTCGAGATGAAAACAGGATAGCAAATGGAGAAGCCGACAAGAAGATTATGACGACAGAAAACCCGGCCTGGAAGAAGACCGCAGAGAATATGCTTCAAAATGGGATTGGTGTTGACTTCTTCCTTGCGGCTCCAGGTGGAGGCTACTTGGATATTGCTACTATTGGTATGGAATCCAAATTATGGACGCAAATGGCATGCTAACACAACTGTAGGGCAAGTGTCCGCTTCCACAGGCGGAGAAACATTCTACTATCCCAACTTCCTCGCTCCGCGTGACACCGCCAAGTTGTCGCAGGAGATTAAACACACGGTCACGCGCGAAACTGGATACCAAGCGTTACTGAAGGTGCGCTGCTCGAACGGCCTGCAGGTCGCCTCCTATCACGGCAACTTCATTCATCATACTTTTGGAGCGGACGTGGAGCTCGGCGTCATAGATGCCGATAAGGCAATGGGCGTGCTTTTCAGCTACGATGGGAAGCTCGACTCCAAGCTCGACGCGCACTTCCAGAGCGCCCTGCTCTACACGACGGCGAGTGGCGAGCGTCGCGTGCGTTGTTGCAACGTTATCGCGAGCGTCAGCGACAACGCAAAGGATTGCATGAAGTTCGTCGACCAGGATGCAGTCTACAACCTCATCGCCAAGGAGGCTGCGACAAAGATGGCCACGAACACCCTAAAAGACATCCGCGCCAGCATCGCCGAGAAGAACGTCGACATACTCGCCGGCTATCGCAAGAACTTCTCCGGCTCCCACCCTCCCGGCCAACTTGTCCTGCCCGAGAACCTCAAGGAGTTCAGCATGTACATGCTCGCACTAGTCAAGTCGCGCGCCCTCAAGGGCGGCAACGAGCCCACCGACCGCCGCGTCCAGGACATGCGCATGCTGCGCTCCATGGGCGCCCTCGAGCTCTCCCTCTACCTCTACCCCCGCATGATCCCCATCCACAACCTCGATCCCGCCGACGGCTTCCCCGACGCCACCACTTCGCATCTGCGGATGCCTCCCGCGGCACGCGCGTCCTTCTCACGCGTCGAGCCGGGCGGCGTCTACCTCCTCGATAACGGGCAGAACTGCTACCTCTGGCTTCACGCGCAGACGTCGCCGAACCTGCTTGTCGACTTGTTCGGCGAGGGCATGGACTCGCTCAAGGCGCTGAATCCATTTGTGAGCTCGCTGCCGGTGCTGGAGACTCACCTTAACGTGCAGGTCCGCAATATCCTCGAGTATCTGCGCACGGTGCGCGGGAGCAAGGCGCTCACGGTGCAGTTGGCGAGGCAGGGGCTGGATGGGGCGGAGTATGAGTTTGCGAGGTTGTTGATTGAGGACCGGAATAATGAGGCGCAGAGTTATGTGGATTGGTTGGTGCATATTCACCGCTCTGTACAGCTTGAGGTATGTCACTTTCCCGTCTATATGTCCCAAAGGTAGTCCCTGGGTATGAGATTAGTACTGACATTTACAGTTGACGGGTCAGCGCAAGAAGGAGACTACCGGCGACAACTCGCTTGCGAGCAACTTCTCGGGTCTGAGACCATCGTACTGGTAAGCTGACGCACGCGCAACATATTGTCTATAGATGAGGGGAATCGTAGGAGTCACGACCTAGCATTGGCCGACCTGGTCGGGTTGAGGTGGTGGATATCAAGGCCAACGCCGTGAGGCGTTTGGGTGTAGGCCATAATAGGGCTCCAAGTAGGAGGGAGAAATGAGGGAGAGAGATAGAGGACGAAGCAACGAAAATGATTTTGGACTAGATCATCCCCACCGCAGCCTTGTCGCCGTCCACAGTCTGGTTGTAGTACGTCCCACCGCTCGCTTTTCGAAATCCTCCTTAGATGTATACACGTCACTGTATTCCCCTACCCCCTTTTTTGCATTCATATCATATAGACCTTTCCTCCATCCTCACCCACCCAAAAAAAATCCATACATACAACGTCAGTATCTCTGTATCGATGTCACTGTCTGTCATCTGAGAATTTATCTTCATTTTATTTAAAAATATATCCATCCAAAAATAAAACAAGTGGATGCTCCATCCATACAATAACCACCCTTTATGTTATAACTATCTCACATGTCACATACGAATCAATCATCAGGTCTCAGCACAGTACATCATCTCAAAAGTAACGATACCTCCGGCCTTATCGTCAACATATTTTTAGGGGACGGGAGGTAGGTGTGTTGAATAGCACCTGAAATATCAATTGTTACCATACTTTTCCGCATTCAATAACCATACTTATGCCCAACAATTCGCTGCTAGTGTACCCAAGCTCGTATTCACATGCATCCCCGACCCGTTTTTCACCACCTGCTAGCCAGGCGAGCAAGAGGGAATAACCAACAGGTCTCTAACATGACCCCCTGCTCCGCCCTCACCAACACGAGCTAACGTTTGCGATAACTAACATCCATGTCATTGCTGGTTTTGATCCTCGACCTGGGCAAACTACTCTGAATTGTCTCGACAAAGAAATATCGACCCTATCGGTCTGTTTCCCATAGTATTCACTTTTGGACCTTTGGACAAGCGCCTAGCCTATCACGATGGATTTACGCCCAAGGCTTGATGACTTGCCGATGGAAATTATAGACAGCATTATCGCTCTACTCGCGCTTTCTGACATATGCAACCTTCGACTAACGGGGCGTGAAGTTAATACGAAGTCATCTCAAGGCATTTTCAAAAGTTACTTCTATAACAAGACAATTACGATGAGTGCGAGCGAGCAGCTTCACCAAGCTGTCTATTTGACACAACGACAGGGATTCGGTTGCCTTCTTAAGAATCTCAATTTAGTTGGCCTCTCAACATCTCCCAATCAAGAAGAATGGGTAAAAGATGTTGCTATGCTGCTTGGGCAGGTTATGAAGAACTTATGTCTCGGCTTAGCAGGTCGCTGCCTACCATTTGTGTCTCTTCTAATTAAAGATGAAGTCAAGTTTGAAGGGGGTAGGTTAATACATGGCAGTAGCACTTAGCAGGGCGTCTGGGAGACTGCAGCAGAGTGCTTTGCGGTCAGTATGCGAGCACTTAGTGCAAGCGAACTTCCTATCGAGTCTCTCGACGTTTTTAGTGGTGTCACTTGTTGCAGTTTAGCTATGGATCGACTGGCGACAATTCGAGAACTCAATCTATCTGCTTCATTACGACAATTAAAGCGGTTATCACTGAGTCTATCGCACCATATGGTGTATCATCCACGACGCAGGGAAAGTAAAGAAAGCGAGGAAATGCAAGCTCTCACAACTGGAGAAAGAAACACGCGGGCTATCTGCAAATTTCTACAACATTGTCCTGTACTGAAAGATCTTCAACTCCATTGGTACAGGCTATGCACAATCAACTTAACCAACGCAATATCCGAGGAGGAGCTCTTTTTCGATCGCGTTGCACAATCGTGCCGATTTCCATTTTTAAAGCGGTGTACACTAAAGGGAGTTAGAACTTCTGCGGCTACACTCCTTTCCTTTCTACGTCAGATACAGCTCAACAGCTCAACAGCATCGAGATGGAAAAGATACACCTCCAATCAGGCGAGTTTCACCAGGTCTTTGATTACCTAGTCAAATATATCGAGCAATTAGAGCATGTGCATCTTAATGACCTATGGGAAAGGCAATTAATTTACTTCGATGCTCCTGGAGAGCCGCATTTCCCTGGTTCCGGACCTCCAATAGGACCAAACACCCTTACAAGGACGGGAGCTGATGCACGCATGTCTATCAAATATGCAGGGGCTACGCACAAGGTTCTATAGAGGCTAGCCAGTGGAGACAGAAGAGGCGGATACAGTATGGTCCTCCTGGTTAACTATTTGGCAAAAGTTGAGACTTTTGCTCCGTAGCGCGTCGACCGCGTAGTAGGGGTCTCACACGATAATTTGTCATAGGCATAATAATGTAGCATGGTAGTAAATTATTTCGCCCGATGAGTACCTGTCATGGACTGGGCAATGCGTATCCTGGCGCCATCCCAATTTCCTGAGCCTAGAGTCTCTCGGGCTTCACGAGCGGGCAGAAATATAAGATGATAATCAACTAATATTTAGAGATTAGGAATTCTATTGGCAGAATTTGCGCGAGGAGGAGGATCGGTATCGTTAAATACGTCGTCCTCACAGAAGAGCCTCCAGTCAGTGCTACCTGTACCGCGGCTATTGGAGCTAAATCAAAATATAGGATGTCCTCCTTGCGTATTCATTGCTTCATAGAAGTCTCCATTGTTGTCGAGACGTTTGTATAGCTACAACACTGCTGGGGCATTGAGCAGCAGTTCTATAAGCATCGACTTCAACTTTGGGAGTTTACCACGGTAAAGGGGGTGATGGGCATTGGATGTTGGTGTTCTGCGAGGATACATAATGTAGATGCATGTTTCATCATCGGCGCCATTAAAAAATCAAGACACAATATTATCACTGTCAAAATATAGAAGCCATATAACTAGGAAGTGCAGAAGTGGTTTATTATTTGAATTATAATAAAGTAATAGGCGACTTTCACGTCTTAGAATGCGGAGAAGTGTTGACTTGAAGGGAATTTAACACCATGAGAGAGAATACCAGGCTAGAATATTATTGCTTTGGATACCATTGGGTACTTATGGTCTAGACATCAACAATCCCTAGATACCACAAAGAAACGAGCGTGAAGTTGGATAATATCGAGTTGTGCGGCACGAGGTAGCGTGTGTCGAGTAGGAGGATAATAAACTGAAGTTACAGGTCGAACAGAAGCTAGCCTAGACTTATGTCCCTCCTTAGACCGATGTCTCAGCATGCTTGCTTCGAGCAATATTCTCCTTCTCTTTCTCTATACCATTGATGTCGCCCAGTTGCTCTGTCGCGACCGCATCCCCGAAGAGCTCCGCAATCTCTTCTAGAGATTTCCCCATCGTCTCCGGAAGGAAAAAGTAGTACACAAAAGCCGCTGCAAAATTCGTCGCAATGAATAGGGCATAGTATCTCCACCCCACGTTCTGAATCGCCACCGGTGTGATCTGTGCTAAGACAATAGCAACGACCGACTTAGAAAATACCGCTAATCCGAGGCCCTTGGTGCGAAGAAAAAATGGGAACAGCTCAGAGGGCACAACCCAGACCATGGCGTTGAAGAATACAGCATAGCCGCATGAGTAAATGAAGATGAACGCGATAGCGGCACGGGGACCAGCAATGCTGGATGTTCCTGCGGGAAATTGAGCGGACAGAGCCATGCAGATCGATATCATGACACAGAGGAAGAGTGAGCCAACCCACAGTGTGCGGGTGCGTGGCCACTTATCAGCAACAGCCACGAGATAGATTACTTGGCCCACAACACCCATGATACCGTACACGCCGCTAATCAGCAACGCGGTCCGCCCAGTGAAACCCACGGTGGCATAGAAGGTGTTTTGGTAATTCTGGATCACAGTTGAGCCGCTCAGCTGGCCCATCATGAGAATGAAACAAGCGGTGCCCGTGCGTCGGATGTAACGCCGGGAGAAGAGCTCGCTGGCAGCCTTTAAAAAGTTGGTGCGGCTGGCGGTCTGCTCGAGTTGAATTTGGTCGTGGATCTGCGTGAACTCTTGGCTGAGAAAATCTTCTCCTTTGTCTCCGTAAAGGGCGAGTAGGGCTATTTTGAGGTTAGCTAAGATATTTCTGTGACAGGTGCTGTTGATATACTTTTCTTAGCTTCCTCATAGCGCTCCTTCTGGATTACTACAACATTATTTTAGCCATTGGCACATGCAGTGGAAGTCGTTGTATACGTACACCATCGAGGACTATATGGAATGAAAACACAACCGATAGAGAGGGCAATGGCCCCGGGGATTTGCATAGCAAGCGGAATGCGCCATTGTGCGTCTCCTGTCGCGAAATCTCCTCCATATCCTATCCCTATAATATTCTGTCAGATTGACATGATGCATGTCTGGGGCAATTGAACATACAGTTTGCAGTGAAGAAGCCGATGGATATCATCATTCCTTGAAGTCCCACAATCATACCGCGCTGTTTGGGCGGGGACACTTCAGCGATGTATACGGGAACGACGGTCAGGATCATCCCACAACCAAGACCAGCAATGAATCTGCCAGTGATCATCATCCCAACGTTTGCGGCCCCAGATTGCAAGGCGGCACCAACAGTTGCTATAGGTTGTTAGAACTTGTTCATGGAATAAAAGGCCGATTTTGCTCATACATATAACACCAGCCGCACAAATTGTCCACCTTCTACTAAACCTGTCGGCTGAATAGCCCGTTATAAAGGTTCCAAGTGCTTGACCAGTATTGTAAAGCGAAACAATTGCCCCTAAAACAAGGTCAGCAATTTGGTGTTAATGAATTGCTGAGAGTATACACACCAATTAACGACGGATTCTTCAGCGTTGGACCAAGCATATACAGCTTGAATGTATCATGACCAAGAGTTGTGCCCATGATGCCGGAATCAACGCCAAACACAAAGCCGCCGATGGCGACGACCAATGCCACAATTATAATATAGTAACCCATGATTAATGACTTAGAGGTTCCTTGGGCATAACGAAGGTGAGAACATGCGGGGATCAACACCCTTTAAATATCAATTTCGATAATATCCAAACCTCACGTCGCACGGTCAAAAACGGATGCTCTCCCAATTGTAGGCTTCGCATCATCGGGTTAATGACCTTCGAGAGAATTATCCGAGCAGTTGGATTAGGTGGCACGAGCTTTATGGTAGGGAACGCCTCATTCCCCGCAACCTCACTTTTACAACCACATCAATGGCGGTCCCAGTTGACTCAAGTCGAGACCTAGCTTTCAGACCGCAATCGGGATAAGAGGGAGAAAATCCACTAGGGATTTCCAATTTATCTCCACACCAAAACCCCACTTCCCCAGACTAAACCCCGCATTTCTGCACTAAGAAGGTTAAGGAACAGCGCTTCTCCTAAAGGCGGCGTTCGCCCAGTAATATCGCGACTTTGCCGCTCGCGAACTCCACCAACACGAGGCGAATAGCGGCCACTGGTATGATGATTGCATCGTAAGGAAGTTCAAGATCGTGGATGAAATCCCCGGCATTCTGCACCTCCCCGTGGTTCCCCACATGATCAGCATTGCGTGGACGTGTGGCAGGCGGGGATGTGGGGGATCTGGGTTAGAATCCTTGGGGTTCCCACATCAAAAGCCAAGGATGCGCCATCACCTGCGGCGAACAACCAATAACCTTGAGAGTTTCCCGCCCGAATACCCCGGAGGGCTATGCATTACATGTGCGGCTCGGGAAGTCTTCACTTCACGGGGTATCTCACGGGTCGACAAAATCTCATTTCTACTCTATACTGTGGGCATAAACCCAAAGAGGGCGCGCTCCTTTCGCAAGCTAATACACCGAACGTGGGCTATCCTATTGAGCGACAAAATGGATATTTATTGGTTAGTCTGATGAAAACTCTACATCTACATCTTACATATATGAAAAGCGTCTCCGAGTCTTTCAACTTTTCATTCATCCTATCCAATATTCCGTTTTTGCCCCTTGCTCTTCTATTGAGTCATCACCGCAATCATCATGGCACCATCCGTTGCACAGATTCCAGACCAAACCTCAACCCCAAAGCTGCCAACCTCTCTCTCAACCACATCCTTCAATCTCTTCCCTCAAAACCGCCTCCCTTTCTCCCCCTCACTTTTCGCAAATCCCACATCAGAATACCGTGGCACGCCACTATGGAGCTGGAACACGAAGCTCGATCTCGACCAATTGCTACGGCAAATTGATCACCTCGAGGAGATGGGGCTCGGAGGATTCCATATGCATTCCCGGGTAGGTCTTGACACCGAATACATGGGAGAGGAGTTCATGCATATGGTAAAAAGGTGCGTCGAGCGCGCCAAGGAGAAGGGTATGCTCGCTTGGCTGTATGATGAAGATCGTTGGCCAAGTGGTGCGGCGGGAGGGCTTGTGACAAAGGACGAGGATAAATTTCGATCCAGGCATATGTTGATTACCCCGTGGAAATACGGCGATTCAAATAGACCGGATCAAGCAGAGTATGTTACTTGATACTTTGATGTGACGGTTATTGATATTGCATTTTAAAGGGAGAACCACTCGTGCTCAGCTGTCGCGTCAAGAAGCGAGCTTGGCTTTCTTGCTGCTCGATACAGCATTATCCTAGATAAAGACGGGTTTCTCGTTCAGAGCCGGCGACTTGAAGATATCGAGGAGGATTTTGATGGTGTTTGGTACGCCTATGTCGAGACCAACCCACCATCTGAGTGGTTTAATGGATCCTACTACGTCGATACATTATCAGCCCCAGCCATGCAGAGATTTGTAGATCTCACCTATGAGCCATACAAGAAAGCGGTGGGCGGCGAATTTGGAAAGACTGTTCCAGCAATTTTCACTGATGAACCACAATTCGCACTAAAGAATCAGCTCAAGCTTGCTCACGGGAAAAGAGACATATTCCTTCCGTGGACTCTGGATCTACCAGATACCTATCTAGATACATATGGATCTAACTTGCTAGATTTCCTTCCCGAAGTTGTCTGGGATACCAGAGGCCCATCAAAGACTAGATATAACTATCATGATCATGGTAATCAACGCTTTAATGCAATCTCTAAGCCTCTGCTAATCTTGTTGAAGTTTGCACACGGTTCGTAACCTCATTCATCGATCTTCTCGGCAACTGGTGTAGCAGCAACGGCATCGCCCTCACCGGCCATATGATGAAAGAAGCAAGTTTGAGATCCCAAACTAGCTCCCTAGGCGAAGCGATGCGCTGCTATCGCAACATGCACTTGCCCGGCATTGATCTGCTCTGCGATCGCAGAGAATTCACAACCGCGAAACAAGCCCAATCTGTCTCTCGCCAGTACGGGAGGTGCGGGGTATTGTCTGAAATATATGGCGTGACAAACTGGACGTTTACATTCGAAGGCCATAAAGGCTGCGGTGACTGGCAGGCGGCTTTAGGAATCAATGTTCGAGCACATCATCTTGCTTGGGTAACAATGGCGGGCGAAGCGAAGCGTGATTATCCTGCTGCGATTGGATATCAGAGCCCGTGGTATAAGGAGTATCCGCTGATTGAGAATCATTTCGCGAGAGTGAATACAGTATTGACGAGAGGAATCCCAGTGGTAAAAGTAGCCGTGATACATCCAGTTGAGAGCTTCTGGCTTTCATTTGGACCGAACGAGACTTCTGTGGATCAGGATGAGCGAGATCGCCAATTCTCCGACTTGACAGATTGGTTGTGCTACGGCCTTGTGGACTTTGACTTCATCTCGGAGTCGCTGCTGTAAGTATAGCAATGCACCACTAGCAACGCTAGAAACTGATAATTAGCAGGCCCGAACAAAACCCACTGACGGAAAATGGCAAATTGCGCGTAGGCGTACAACAATATGACGTGGTCATTATGCCTAACCTGAGAACTATTCGCAGCACTACGCTACAGATTCTCGAAAACTTCGCTAATGGCAGTGGCAAGGTCATTGTTGCAGGATCAGACCCTTCACTCGTGGACGTTGAGCCATCTTTAGAGCCCGGATCTCTCTCTGCTACACGCGTGCCATTTACCAGACTAGATATCCTTCGCGAGCTCGAGACTGTTCGCGATCTGAAGATTGTCTTGGATACTGGCATGGAAGCCGATAAGCTACTGTACCAGATGAGAGCCGACGGTGAAGAGGGCTATTTATTTATCTGCAATACCGATCGCGTTAAACCAAGCAAATGCAGGGTGGATATTCGAGGGGTATGGTCCGCAACGCTTTTGGATACCTTCTCCGGCAAATCGTATAGCTTCAAAACTGAGGTAATCGAAGGCTGGACACGATTCCACCATCACTTCCACGGCTGTGCCTCTCTCCTCCTCCGTCTCTACTCTGTGGCACACGAGCCTTGCCTCTCTGTCCTTGAGATCCCGGCCTGGACAATCTCCCACGAGCTTGTGGACTGCGCAGCCTCACTGTCCGAGCCCAACGTTTTGCTCCTAGACATCGCATCTCACAAACTTAACAACGATGTCGAATGGGAAGCGCCCGAAGAGATCCTCCGCATCGACAACATCGCGCGCGAGAATCTCGGCCTGCGCCAAAAGAAAGATGCCTTTGCACAACCGTGGACGACTTCCAAGTCAGAGCCTACGAATACGATATCACTACGCTTCTGCTTCACTTCGACTATCGATGTTCACGGCGCCCACCTTGCACTCGAGAACGCTGCGACAACTACCATCTCCCTCGATGGAGCTCCCATTATCGCGGAGTCCAGCGGATACTGGGTCGACGAATGCATCTCCACGATTCCCCTCCCGCCGATCCTAGCTGGCTCCCACGAGCTCATCCTCTCTCTCCCCTTCGGCCCCACTACAAACCTCGAGCGCGTCTACATCCTCGGGGAATTCGGCGTCGATCTGCGAGGTAGAAAAGCGACCATCGTTCCTCTCGCACTCGAGAAACTAGCCGTTGGCGACTACACAAGACAAGGGCTGCCCTTCTATGTCGGGAACGTACATTACGACTTCACGCTCCGCGTTGGCGGAACCGGACTCCAGCGCACCGCAATCCAAGTCCCGCGCTTCGTCGCCCCGCTCCTCGCCGTGCAGCTCAACGGCTGTGACGTAGGCGCTATCGCCTTCCAGCCCCACACTCTCGACCTGGGGGAGTTGTCAGGCGGGGAGTATAAGCTGCGGATTACGGCGTATGGAAATCGCGACCATGCGTTTGGCGCGCTGCATCTCCCCGACGGGTTGACCAAGTGGTATGGGCCGGATGCGTTCCGTACGGCGGGCGAGTGGTGGAGTTACGAGTATACGATTAGGGAGATGGGGGTTTTGACGGCGGTGAGGGTGTTGATGACGGATGATAAAGCGGCGGCGAGGGAAGGGTGGGATAGAGGGAGCATTAAGGGGTATCTATAGTGCGATTTTTAATTAAAGAGTTAGATGTCGCTTGTGGTACATATTAAATTATTTTATCTTGATATTTATAGATGTTTATTTAAGACTCTTTACAATTTCCATCCCATGATACAATATACTTACTACATGCACAAAGCAAAAAAGAAAAGGGAAAAAGGAAAAAGGACAAAAAAAAAAAAACAGTAGGTATTCGCTGGTAGTCACCTACCCAACTACTAATCTACTAATCTCAAGCAACCACTTTCTTTTTAATTCAGTAGGTAACATCTAGCCTAGCGGGTGAGCATCGCTGCCTTAAGTTTTTAATGCCCTCTCGATCATCTAGTTGTTTCTCTTAGTTATATAATAGCGACTACCAAGTGAGGCCGTTTTTAGGTGAACGTAGTGAGGTTTAAAAGTAGTATAAAGATAGACTCCCTACCACCTTTACTTTTCGCAGTCTGCTATCTATAACACTATCTACCCCCTTTCAAGGATTTACTTCCTGCTATAATAGGACGGAAGGTACTCTCTATACAGGATTATATTAATCTAGTATAGAAGCGAGGATATTCTGTACAGAGCTTATCTAATCAAATCAACAGAATGTGTCGACCTAGAATAAACAACGCACCCCCACCGAGGCTACCAAAAATAAGCACGTAGAAGTAGGAAATATATTCCAAGAGTGCTTGAGACTTGACCCTATGTATAGGCTACTACTAATGGAGATATTAGGTTTCTTGCCGTGAAGGGTCTAGAGAAGTCACCTACCAGGTAGGATAGGCTCTCAGCAGGATGTCTTCCCGGCGTAGATGGCTAGCGCGGTATCGGAGCCTAGGGTGGCCGTAAACTGGCCGCTCGAATTTACCGTCACGTAGGTGTTGCTCTGTACATTGCAGTACGTGCCTGCGGGCAGTGAAGTTTGGTATGTCTGGGTCACTGAACTTGATTCGTGGTTAATGGCGACGTACCCCACGCTGCCCCGTCCGAAGCCGATGGCATTGTTGCCATTGTCCCACCAGTTTGTCAGCGCTTGGCCGCGGACGGCGTTGTGGAAGGCGACCATGCTGATGATCTCCAGCCAAGCGTGCTGACATTTCCAGCCATCCTGCCAGCAGGCGTTAACGGCGCCGTTATTAGGCGGTCCGGCGTCCACGTCGGAGAATTCGTAGCCGGAGTGAACATCTGTGGCGCCGTAGGGGTAAGCGAGCATAAAGACGTTAGCCAGCGTGTACTTGGCGTTGTCCTTGTAATTAAGAGTGGCACCGTTACGCTCTGTGTCGTGGTTGTCGACGAAGACGGCAGCGACAGAGCTGCTCATGTAGCCCCAGCTCTCCCCGTAGTTTTTTAGATAGGCGATCTTCTCGTCGTTGAAGACGCGCTTGAGGTCATAGGCGTAGCGGAACTCCTGGACGTCGCCGTTGCCGGTGTACTCGGTGGGCTGGACGGCCTCCCCAGCGCCGTAGATGACCTCCTGCTTCCAGTACGCGGCCGGGTTGGCCAGGCGGGACTTGATATTAGCAAGGTCTTCAGTTGCTATGTGCTTGGCGCCGTCGATGCGGAAGCCGTCGACGCCGAGACTGAGCAGGTCGTCTATGTAGCCGGAGATAGCCTTGCGAGGGTACTCCTCATCGGTGTCCAGATCGGACAGGCCGACCAGTTCGCAGTGCTGGACGTTGTAACGGTCAGCGTAGTTGGAGACGGCGGAGGTGCAGTCGTCGAAGTCAGAGGATGAGTACAGGCCCGGGTAGTTATACTTGGTGTACGACGAGCCACCGGTGCCGGTGCCACTGCCGGCGGACATGTGGTTAATGACGGTGTCAGCGATGACCTTAACGCCGGCTCCGTGGCAGGTATTAACCATGTTCTGGAAGGACGCGCGGTCACCGAGGCGTCCGGCAATCTGGTACGACACGGGCTGGTACGAGGTCCACCACTGTGAGCCCTGTATATGCTCGGCGGGCGGAGAGACCTGGACATATCCGTAGCCGGCGGGACCGATAGTGTTGGTGCACTCCTTGGCGACGGAGTTGAAGTTCCACTCGAAAAGGACAGCAGTGACGTCCTTGGTGCCAGGCGGGGAGGCATTGACGACAGGAGGGGTCATGACGATGAGGCCCGCGGTTATCAGCGCGACGACTGCATCGAGGCCGGTCTTGCGTGCCATGATAGAGGTACCGGAGCCTTCGTGGAATCTATTACACCAATAGTATTAAGGGCGTAGGCGTACAGAGAACACACAAAACAGGACAGAACAAACTTGGTGGTATTGATTGTTGTATGATGAAGATGAAGGAGAGAACATCTATCTATTATATATCTTCGTTCGTATGGGACACCTAACTACCTAGTAGTTAGGCCATTATTTAGAATCGTCCCATTCATCCTATCTGACCGAAAGAAAAATTTCCTTGGCTTGGAATATATTTGCTTGCGTTAGTGAGAATGATATTCACGTGCCTCCCTCATCGCCAAGTTAGTCGGGCCGTTATCCACGTTATCCACGTGCCTTACCTAGTCGGTCCGTTATCACCTTTAAAACTTTTAGTCGGTCCTTTGTTAAAGTGCCGGATCGGCAAACATTGCAATATCTTACAGAAACGTGCCTCGGCCTAGGTGGCTTGCTCTTACAAGGTAGTGCGGCTAGTTTACCCCGTGGGGTTGCCGTGCGTCCTAGACTTAAGTGGATCCTACCTTGTATTATGCCACAGGCCCCACGGTGGTATTAAGTTGATACTACAAAGTTAAACTATGCGGCTGCAGGTTAGGGTTACATGATGTCTCAGCCGTGAATAAATTATCTCAAAGGTGCATGCATTTCGCAAATGTCCTTCTTCAGTGCATGGGGCATTAGCAGCTAGCGGCTAGCGGCTAATACCTAGTGTGCCGCCTTCTCATCCACCTAGAAATCCCCATATCGATCTTTGTTAAGGAGGAAGTCGTGAAACGAAGGAGGTGTAGGCGGGGTCCTGTAGAATATCAAGGATAGCATAGAGATCCCCAAATGTCGGGCCGAGATCTTCCCTTCGAAGGTGCAATAGCACCTAGTGTCCTTTCGGCACTCAATCCGAACCGCCCCTGAAATTTGACCGAGTTTAAGCACCTACCTGTTGGAGCTGATTCGTGGAATAGCCAAAACCCTAAGTTTTGGCCGCTATTTAGTTACCTTGTCACCGAACTAGCTACGGCCAACTATGGCCAATGGGAAGTGCGGGGAAACCCCTTCAAAACAGGGCAATTTTCTCGGCAAGTCCCTGATCATCCCCAGAATCTCCAAAGTAACAGCGAAATCTATAACCTTTATCCCAATAGACTAAATTGCGGTGTTTTCTTCTTCGGCGCTATTGTTTGCGGTAGCGGGTTACGTGAGTGTTGTAAGGAAGTGATCGTCCGTCAAATATCTCTTTATTAATACTAACGGATCCGCGGAGGCATATCTGACCCAAGAAACGCCAAGTGCTCATGGTTGCCAAAGTGTGTAAATGGAACTGGCATAGGCCGGGAAAGAGAAACTGTGGGCAAATTTATCCCTGAATCTAACATTCGTAACATTACGTAACTAATTATGAGTACAAATATCCCCATATCTGTACATTAAACTTGATACCTATAAGAAATAAGCAGCAAGAGCGACAAGCCCAGCAGCACCGGCAAATGAAGCAGTACCAACACGGGTAGCCGCACCAGGCACCGGAACAGTACCGATGGTAGTGGTCGTGTTGGCAACAGGACTAATGGACGGAGCCGCAGCGCCATTGGAAGAAACTGGCGTAGCGGGGCCAGTAGGAAGACCTGTCTCGGCACCAGTCACAACGCTAGCCTCGCCAGTGGCCTCGGAACCAGCGGCAGCGACGGTCTCGACAGTTCCTTCAGGAGTGGTTGCGGAACCACCGACAACAGAGATGGTCTCAGCACTTCCTTTAGGGGTAGTTGTGGAACCACCCACAATAGGGAAGGTCTCGACACTTCCTTCAGGAGTGGTTGCAGAAGCAGTTGCGACAGGGCAGTAAGTGGTGTAGTCAACAACGACAACGGTAGCCACGAATGGGGCAGTTGTGTATGGGCAGTCTGCCACCGTTGAGGCGCAGGCGCTGATAGTGGACGTGATTGTCTTGTAGACAGTAGATGTCGTGTATGGAACATCGCTAGTGGCTGCCTGAGTACGGGTAGTCTGAACGACGGTTCCGGTAGACGATCCGCTAACGGGGCAGAAAGTTGTGTAGTCGATGATGGTATCTGTTACAGTGATAGGAGCCGTGGTGAAGGGGCAGTCTGTGACCGTTGGTTTGCAAGAGGAGATGATAGATGTGACAGTAGTGTAGACCGTTGAGGATGTGTAGGGCACCGACGCGGTATCAGTAGCGCCGGAAGACGTCTCGGATGCGGAAGAATCAACAGTAGTAGGAGAGGAAGTCTCGGATGCGGAAGAATCGGCGGTAGTAGGAGAGAAAGTCTCGGATGAGGAAGAATCAGCGGTAGTAGGAGAGAAAGTCTCGGATGAGGAAGAATCAGCGGTAGTAGGAGAGGACATCTTGGATGAGGAAGAATCAGCGGTAGTAGGAGAGGACGTCTCGGATGAGGATGAATCAGCGGTAGTAGGAGAGGACGTCTCGGATGAGGAAGAATCAGCGGTAGTAGGAGAGGACGTCTCGGATGCGGAAGAATCAACGGTAGTGGGAGAGGACGTTCCGGATGTGGAAGCAGAACCAATGGTCGTCGAAGATCTGTGGCGATTGGAAATTAGAAAGCGAACTGAGTTCCAGAATGGGATGGAAACTTACGTTCTGAGAATGCAGGTCTTCGTGCTAGTACCGCTAGTGAGGGTGGTAAGGCCGCTTGTGGTGGCAGTGGCGGAGGCGGAGGTGCTAGTAGAGCTACCATCAGCGTTAGGCTTAAGCAAAGTAACTTCATCAGCGATAGAGCCATCCTTTCCAAGCACGAAGGCGAACTTCATTGCAGTGGAATTGAAGAAGGTGAGCTTATTGAATCCGTAGTGTGTCATATCAAGGACAGCGGTCTTAGGCTGTATCTTTCCAGATAGAATACTGTGGCTTTCAATATTACCAGCCATGCCGTTGATTATATGCGTCATCGAAACACCTGCATTGGTTCTGTAGGTGTTTTGGTCGATGACAGAGCCAGAGTCCACAGCTCCAGTAGACGTAAGAGGGTACATGCGCTCATAATAATGAATATGGCCTGACAAGTAAGCGTCCACACCATTCTGGAGCATCAGGTTCTGGAAAGCTGCTCTGATATACGTTTGGTATGACGAGGTGCTTGAACTCCACATTGGACGATGGCTCATGGCAATGACCCAGGGAGTCTTGGTACGGTTGACGCTAGCAAGATCTTTTGCCAACCACTGATACTGTTCATATCCGGTATTATCTTGCCAGGTGCCATCGATTTTGCCAAAAGGTCCACTGTCTGTAGGATAGGTCTCCGTCTCCAGAGGGTGAGACTCGCCATTCTTAAGGTCTCTTACAAAGGGCCATTCAGGGCTGTACGCGTAATCTGTTTCACCGTCGATAGAGACAAAGTGGGCAAGGCCGTAGTCGAAGGAGTACCAGAAGTTTCCTACACCACCAGTTTCATCTCCAGGCATTTGAAGCGGTTCATATAGGCGGTAAAGTTTCTAATATAATCAGCATTGTGCCACCTTGAAGATGCAAACAGTATAAAATTCGGGGTCAACTCTTACCTCTGGGATTCTGGGCAACTGTAGTAAGTGAGGTAGTTTGTAGAGTTACCAGTTGAGTTTGCTTTGTTATCGTTGAGGTAAGCAGATAATTCGTGATTGCCGCCATCAAATTCGGCACATGCTGCTTCGTGGTTACCAGGTAGAACCATGTAAGGCACCTTGGTAGTAATGGTATTGGTCCATTGTTGCCAAAGATCCCAGTTAGACTCGTAAAGGGAGCTCATGTCACCACCGCGCGGGCTTCCTTGGGTGGGAAGCTCCCCCTCCGGCAATGGTTCAAGGTAATCCGGGTTGTCGACCACACCACCAGGGAACTCGGAAGAAGAGCCGTTATAGCACAACGGCCAGCTGGACTCGCAGGGAATGATACCAGAGTACCAGTCATCTGCATAACTAATATCTCCACCGTGCCAAGCAAAGGCAACTCCACCGTCGACGGCGAGGCTCATTTGCTTAAGTGTTCCAGCGGCATTGGTATACCCCATGTCGTTCAAGACAGCCACAGAAAACTCGCCTTCCTCTCCTGCAGCACGAGCTGTAGTAAATTTCTCGACATCCGAAACAGTGGTACCATTGGCAGCAGGAATTTGGTAATAATAGGTTGTGCCTGGTTGTAAGTTCTTGATTGGGACCTCGTGGAACCATTGGCTACATTGGGTGACAGAAGAAATAAGAGAGCAAGGTGGAGTTCGATCATATCTAAAGATCAACCCAACGTCAGAATACTGTATAGCCCAACGTAAGTGAAGGAGATATAACATACGTGTGAGAATTTCCAGTTGCAGTTTGGTCCAGCTTGTTAGGATCGGTACCCCATTTGACAGACGGGGCAACACCTAAACCGAACGGAGTCTGGTAGTGTACATTCATTCCATCTGGAAGATATGCCAAGGATATGACATTGACATTGTTCGTGGGTTTTTCTGAAGCCGGTTTGACAGCAGGAGGCTCAGAGAGGCGTTGGTAGCCCTTGCCATTGCCATTGATGGTCGGGTCAACCCAGTCGCCAATAGGGACATCGGGGCCGGTATACGGATACACAGTATCAACCGTAGGCGCTGGCGCTGCGTTCGTCGCGGCCGAGAGTGCGCCGAGCACAAATAGCGCTGTTGTTGTCTTCATCGTGGATGTAGAGAGTGACAGCGATAGTGATGCCAAACGAAAGGACAGGGTCAAGAGATCCCACTTTGCCGCACAATGGAACAAACTGCGCGCAACAGAAAAAATCCAAACAACTGAAGCCAACTTACCGTTCGTATATATATATCGAAGTGTGCGATATACGACTTACGAGAAGCTCTATCCAAGGGAAAGAAAACCAGGGTTGGTGGCTGTTGGTCAGCGACAAAGGCCATTTCTAGCTGCCAGATGCCAAGCCAATAGATCATCATAGCCTCTGCACTAATTGAAGAATGATATTGAAGCTCAAGATCAGGTACAGCAGTCAGACAATCAGAGGTGAGCTGTGGTGAACGTGGGGTGTAGGGGTGCGAACCAAAGGCATTCTCCACCGATTTCGCTTGCCAATAAATGCTTGCATGTATGTGGCGCGAGATCGCTCGTGAAAGAGTGCGGTGAGGCGCCCCAAGTCAGGAAGGTAGTTTCAATGACGGGACGGTGTAAATAACTACCGACTTTATAATCGTTCTTTGAGCTTGAGAATATTTGACAGATTATGTGTTGCGGAATCAGGGTACCCCAACTGTTGAGGGAAGCTATAAATGCGCACTCTTCTCCAAACCCACACATGTCACCCACGTGCACCACCCACCCCGGATCGACGTCCTTAACTCGTTCCGCCCACGTGCACTCCCCGACAGGCTCTTCATCAGTTTCCAACACCACAACAATGGGAGAGGTGTATAGTAAAGAGCATACGACCCATCGCCGTGCATGTTCCTTCCATGTTCTATATGGTGCCGATATCCGTGATTCGCCGCTAACCTTCCCTAATTTATCGTCGTTGGAGTGCAATTTCATTTTAAGCTTCCTAGGCAATAGCTTCACCGTCAAGGGCTTACCTTGGCAATAGCTTCATTTTACAGAGCCTTGGAAATTCTTGGACACACCCATCCGTCTTTCTGTGTTCCGTATAAGCATGCACGCATTTCTCATATCCCAACTTGGCACAAGAAACAATCTTCAAGTTCGTTGATTTTTAGAGATCGACGTATTTCATCATGGTTTCCTTCACCCTTGTCACAGCATACTTGTTGCCATTTGCTGCTGTCTTGAGCTCAGTTAATGCTGCGGACAGCTCCACAGAGGATTGGGATAACTGTGACGAGATTCCGACCATCAGCACGACAGCCAGCCCAACTGCAGATCCAACCACTACCAGTGCTTCACCTACGTCTACAGCTGTCGTATTTTCTGGCGCAGGTTACCTGGAGGGATACTACAACGGAATCCAGAGGGGTTGTCTCATCACAGCCGGCACCTGGTATGCTGGAATATGCGCCAAAATCACAGCCATCCCGCTCGGTAAGTTTCCTTGACTCTCTCTCGGCCCTCCCCTCTTGTTCGCGATGCTAACGTTCGAAAAAATAGATGATGGCTTCACTATCTCGACCAGCAAAGGTCCATGCGCCGTGACCGACTCAGTACTCAAGTGCGCAGCGGGTACAACACCTAGTGTATTCAACGTAAGTTTCCAAGCGAGAACCCCGTCACACACGGATGCCTAGCGCCTGTACTGATTTTCTGATGCAGCAAATCGATGGCCTTCTTGCATATGGCGGCAGCTCGGCGTGGTACGTCCCGGCCGTACCGAACCCAGCACAGATTGTGTCCCAGATTCCCGGCCCCATTGCTGTTACCTTCCAGTGGTTGGGACAGTAGGTGATACGGGAGGTTGTAGAGTAGTCACTGTATGAATTGTCGAACCTGGGATATGAAACGGATATAACGGGTATTGAGACCACGTCTCTTAATAAATTCATTTCCATGGCCGTTGGTAGCTTTAATCGCAAAGATACTCTTCATGCGCCGACGCCCAAAATACAACCATGTAGGCGCAAGCCAGATTATTGATGTCAAAATGATCAGAGCCGGTGGTGACGGTGTCACACACGATTCGGCAATGTTGAACGGTATCTTAGCAAATGCTGTGAATATGTCTTCTTTCGTGTTCTTCCCATTTAGAGTATATATTGTGAAGGATGCAATTGAGAGCAAGTAGGACGCCTTATATGCACGCATGAGAAATTACTGCAACTTGCAAGAAATATACTGTTATTTATTTATTTATCGGTTGAGCTCTACCCGAAAAAGTGTTCTAAATTCGCTAATATTTCCTGGCTCCGAAGAAGGTATGTGCTATAAAGCAGGTATATAATGTTTTCATGCGGTAAGGGGCCCGGGTTCTAATAGGCATAGCCTATTGGCACGATTGGGAGTAATAAGCAAGTGGATTGCAAGCTTGTGTATGGTAAAGTGCACGGGATGCCCAACTCTCTTGAGTCTATGGTCATATGTAGTTGTTACCCTCCGTATCTCAAGTAATGACTTGCCTTTCAATTGGCTCGGTGACATCCGACGTTGCGGATGAGCGAGGGCTCTCTCAACCATGATTTTTACGACCGAAGTCTCCTAAGGTCTAGGATCTCACCTTTTAAATCGACGGGTTTTGGTCGAGTTATAGATAGGTTGAAAGTTGCATGGAGGCAACTCAGTGTAGCACGGAGGTGTATATGAACGAGCGCAATAGGGAGAAGATAAGGTGCATGTTTATATGGTTAGAACTAGGTCCGTACCGATGGAAGCCACGTTTTTAAGTTTGTAATTTCAAGTCCGCACGCCTTTATACTACTAGATCGATGGCACATCCAGCTCCAAGAAGAGGATGGCTTTATTGGCACAAAGACATGGCACCGCCAAAACTCTTCCAAAGTGCGCCAGTTGCAGGCAGCAATGAAATTGTCACCAAAAGCCCGGCCTCAAACCACTCGCACTCGTACGGGCCGCCGAGTATGGCGTCAGCGTGCTCGACTCTACGGCAATCAAACGGGAGTCGCCGTGGAACTATTCCCGTGAGCACTACGAGCTAAACTTGGGTGAATTTGTTTCCGTTGCCTCTAATCGGACATATCCCTACAAACTCATCATAGTAAAGCGTCTCAAGGGTCCGGATAATGCGAGAGAGGTCCGCTTGCTACAGGAATTTGGCCACAATAGCTTCTATGAGATGCTAGAGTGCTTTAGCTTTGAGGGCGCTTAATATGCTGTGTTTAAGCACGTGCCTATCTTGCTTGCTTACGTCGCGAAGTCTCCTCCTTTCCCGTCGGAGCTCGAGCTAGTAGCTATACTTAGACAGGTGCGTCTCCGCAACGAGAAGTAATGCTTTAGCTGACTAACACAGGTCCTCAAAGGAGTGGGAAAGTAGTTTGGACCGGAACATATATAGGCCTCTGTAGCACTAATTACAGCGTTAGGTCAGAATGCAAGATGTGCATTAGTTAATTCTAAGATTACAGAGAGACAGCTGCTAGGTAGGAAAATCGCAAAAAGTGCGCAGGGTCCTAATAAACCACGTTATGAAATGCTTTAACTAATGCATTATATTTTAAAACTTCGTCTGCCATTTTGGTTTCGTCCTTATACGCTCACCATACAGCCAAAAGCCCCACGGAACGATCGCTAATGCAAGAGCTATGAACCCTAATAAACTATTGCCCCAGCCAAGCCCTAATTTGTCGTACAGATTCAAACCAAACAAAGGGAAAAGAGCACCAAAAAGGCTTCTCAGAACTGCGCTGGCGGCAATGACGCTTGCAGAGTGGCTCGTGAAGGCATCTATCAGGTAAGTCTGAACACACATAACTATTCCAATCATGCCAAAACCAGTGACGGCTGTTCCTATTTCAGGAACGATCCAATGTACCCGTTTATCAGCTCCCCAACCATAAATAAACAAGCCAGCAGGGATGGCGAGTGCCGCCGGGAACGTAATAATCGGTGGAAGACGGTCCTCGGGACGTGGCTGCCGCCCTGCTTTGATTACCAATCGGATACTGCGATCAGAGAGCGTGCCGGCATAAGCCAAACCTGCTACAGTGCCTAGACCAGAGCCAAGGAATGACAGTCCTGCCATTGAAGAATTGAAGCCATATCTGTAGAAAAATTAGTAGTTGCTTATTTACGAAGGGTTTGAAATTTATGGCCGAGAAACATCATCCGAGTTCTTAGAACTCATGAATATAGATGATTGGAACAACAAGAAGTATTTGTCCCGAAGAACTTACTGATCTCTGAATACAAACGTGAAAGTTCTAAAATATAGAAAATGATAAGTTAGCGATCATGATCACAATCCAAAATCAACGGGGCGGAATGTACTCACGTGAAGAGGATATAAAGCAATCCATACGCGACGGCGATGTACACACACATCATAGTCACTATTGGAGAGAAAATGAACATTTTCACTGGGCGAATGATACTGTGGAGAAAGACGTCCTTCTCACTGAGCCCAGTATCAAGCTTTGAGCATAGAGCAGTATTACCAGTCTCTTTCCGCAAACGGGCAACTTTGCGGGCTAAAAGGACTGGGGCATATGTTTCTCGCAACAAGAAAAATGCTGCCATGGTGACGACGCCCGACTGTTTGATGTCAGCCACACAGTCTCCTAGTGCTACAGGAACATGTGGTGTACCAGAATTGTAAGAACCCAGAACACCCAGCGCCACCCCTTGGATTCGCATAAAAACCCGCCCACAACTGGGAAAAAGAGTCAGCACCTGCTTCCTCGGAATGGTCTAGGTATGTATTCTCAAAAAAATATGAATGGGCCGTTTCTGCGCTGTGGGAACATACCGGGTCCTATCATAGGCCCTAGAATTGGACCTACAGACCAGATCGCCATCGCTCTTCCCCTCTTTTCTGGAGGCATCATATCCGAAATTGATCCACCACCGCACGTAATGGCAGCGACCCCAGCGACGCCCGCCAAAAAGCGAACTGCAAGGAGCATCCCAATATTGGTTGCGACAGCTGAAAGAATGGTAAAGATGACGAACAAGACATTGCATATGTTATAGACTGGTAGACGCCCGTATATCTCGCTCATTGGTGCCATTAACAGTGGACCAAAGGCAAATCCCAGAACGAAGATAGAGACGAGAAAGGTGGCAAGTGTGTTAGATGTACTTCCGAATTCTTCCATCACTTGAGGGATTCCTGGGGCGAACATAGATGAGGCCAACGGTCTAGAAATCCCTTAGTTCTTGATCAACTTCCTTTGGAAAGAGAATAGCTAACGTTAGAAAGGTGATGAAAGACAACAATATAATCATACCCCATTTCTTAGGCTCTGGCCAGTTCATAGGGTTTTCCTTGTCATTGCCATCCTCCCAGCCTACCAAATTTGGGTTTGCGTCGGACTCAGCACCGTGTGTTTCGCCATTTCTCGCAACATTTGATGAACTCTTCTTGCCTTTCTCTTCTTTATTAATATCTGGCAATGAGATTGATGTTGAATGTAAGGGGCCGTCATGCGTAGAGCGGGATTCTTGGTCTGTGGAATCGGCCATCGCTTCTGGTGAGAAAGAAGGACAATATTAAAACGGCGTAATCTGAAAGTGCTCTACAGCTGCAAAATTAGACAACAGAGGGAAGGAATTTTGAATATATACGTACAATAACAAAAGCGAACTGAGCTGTCATGGCTTTCTTTCCGGAAGCTGTCATTTTTATTCCCGCAAGTCGGAATAAAATAAAGGTATAAAAATAATGCAGCGTTAGAAAGCGTGCTATTGCAGTTGCACAATCGGACGCGGAAAGCTGTGGCCCGGAAAAGCCAAAACCAAGGCATTCGCTCTCGCTCTCGCTGTCGTACTCGTTCGTTTTCGCATCCGCGAATTTCCTTGAAGAGGCCAACGTCTTTACCAAGATAAATACGAGCACGAGAACTCTACAGATGATATAATCATAGGCATCTCAAATAATCAGTCGTCTGAGAGCTGTGATACAAACAATTTAAAACATTAAGACAGCACATCTTGTTTATTTACACAACATAAAAAATCGGCATAGAGCGCTTTAAGCAATTGTTAAAATGTAGTTTTGTTTCATTGTACTATATTGAGATGTTAGAGTTGCTATTGTCCGAAACGTATTGTTGCGCCGTTTCAGTCAATGCGAATACGAGCGAATACGAGCGAGTAAAGCGATCACGTACGAGTTTAATCGTTAAACAGTCTGACGATTAACCCCAGAAGTTGGAGGCCGCGAGCCACGTCTGTGCCATCCCGGTGCGTCTCCGATTCGCGGCTGACACCCTAATCGACGGCATTTGCCGTCTCTAATATTAATCTTTCTGAAACGGGAGCATTGTTCCTGAGTGCGAATCCAAGATTTTAGTAGCAGCCCTATCATAGCTCCATCTGGAAGGCATAGGTCGGCTCAGGCACATAGTGTTAATATCTAAGCTTGATTTAGGCTCCTCTCTAATTTCAGCCCTTTTCAGCGGGCCTGACAGAACGGTTTGACTGGGGACATGTCTTCTTACCCTGTAGGCCAAAGGTGTATCATGACCCAGAACTTTTAACCCTATGTACATAAAGTTCCGACGGGGCTAGATTTAGCCTTCAATTACGTCGCAGTACTTGTACCACAAACCCAGGTCGAGACGGGTAATCAATTCAGCGAACACAACCCACCTAATAAAGGTAATAAGCATCCACCCCAAGCAGGAGAGAAGTAATATTACATATTTCTGCACAAGTAAGTTATTATCGAGGCCAAAACGTCAACTTAAACGCCTCTAACCATGGTTATTCTCAGCTGCTGGATTTGGATTCTCGGACTATCGGATTCGCACTTCGAACTTGGGTTCGGGCTCACATAATTGGAATGCAACGCGTCCGCCCCACTGTAATTCGTAGTACAATGACAATGATCTGCGACTAAGAAGCGAGGGGAAACCGACATTCTGGCAGAGATGCGAGAGTGTATGAGGTGAGTGCCGTCGAATTTGTCTCCCCTCGTACTCGCACCGAAGCAGCCAGACTCGCGCACATCCTTATACCAGTCTATACAACTCAAAGGTTGCGTCTCTATGTCTGTAGTAGGTAATGCTATACCGTTTTTATAACCGCTGGAATATATTCGTACGCAAACTGCGTACAGCGTACGAATGCTCATCAGCAACAAACCCTACGAAAAGTAACCATGATATAAAGTCCTTGACTTTGCCAGTCTCGAGATAGGAAAACCAGACAACCATTGATCTTTCAATATCATCTTTACACCGAACTCGCTTGCTTCTACATTCAGGCTACTACACTCATCTCCGTTACACACATAGCTCTACCTCCATACCTCGAAATGGAACTTTCCACTCTCGCAATTCTCCAGACGCGCGATGGCAGGAGCTTTTGGGACAAGCATAAATGGTTGATTATAGGCGGCGCCATCGCCATACCCATTCAACTCGTTGCACTATATTTCTAGTACGTACCCTTCGTCCCTCATCCTTATTCTAGCTTTATGGCAAGCGGGAACAAGGCATCGTATATCCTACACTACGTGCTAATTTCTACAGTTTACGCTACCGAAAGCGCAAGAAGTCCTCGAGGATAGGCAGCCATGCGTAGGGTGGTATACTTCGACCACTAGGAGGTAGATGCGTGGAACAGTGGCAACCACAACCCAGGTTTTAATCTCTTGGTGTTGGTTTTAGGCCAGACCGCTGAAGCTTGGGGTGTTACAAAACTAGAAGATAGGAAATTGACGGCAGAGAAGGCAGTTACGTGCGAACCTGCAACTAGTGAATATCTGGTACTGCCACGTGTCTCATTTGTTGCGATGCCAGGTGCTGCTCTATGCCAGTTGCAAAACCTGTTCGATGACTGTTGGTAGGAGAGTTGGCCTTGCTTATGTTGTTCGTCCGCAGGAGGGGTGCGTTTGGTGAATAAAAAGTAGCAGAAAGGGGCGAATACGTGTTCGGTCCTACAGTTGTATGTCGAGAATTTAGTTGGACTGCAGAAAGTGTTGACGCAATCGGCGAAACTCTAGACGTCTGAGAAATAGGTCGTGTCTGATGCTGATCAGGGTAGAATGGTATTAGTGTCTGATTGTTGTATGGAGGAATCCTCGCGCTAACTCTTCGTCTCTTGTCTTGTCTGATATCTGATGGCCTTGTGTGGGTGGGACTGCCACTCGGTAATTGTGGGCTATTACTTTGAAAACCCTTTCCTTCGAATTCGAGGTCTTTTAAGTCGAGGAAGTGGATGTAAGATGGCCTCTCCTTTAAGAGCATAATATTTGTCTGGCCAGACGGCACAGTTTAATACCTCTCCATCATCCCACCTCATGTCGAATTTCCCACCACCACGCTGCAGGGTACAGTTACATCGCGGTCCATCGATGTTCTCAACATCGGCAAACTACTTGTGCGCCACACGAGCATTAGAGGATTTAGGCTACTGGGATTTACATTGACAGCGTTTAGGTTAGCGGGTTTGGGTTTAAAGGATTTAAGGGATTTGAGGGGTTTAAGGGATTTAAGGGATTAAGGAATTTAAGCCAACCTGTTCAATACAAGACTTGGACCGGGACGTAGACACCTTATGCGAAAGTCGCGTATCTACTAGTAAAAACTTATACGCAAAGTAGCATCTTAACCACCAATTAAGATGACACTTCTTTCCTAATTATAAGCACTGAGAGTACCCTAAAGACAAAACAGTCAGAACTCGGACTCGAAACTAGTAATAGAGATGCAACTCACAGTCATTGGAGTATTTGCAAGTATTACCCGATTGACAGCAGGTTGTGCCCGTCCACCCCTGGCCTCCACACTGTGACCACTGAGCCCCGCAAGGTACGTCGGTTGAAGTGGGCGGCATAGTAGTGCTCGGCGCGGAAGTCGCGCTCCCACTACTAACCACCTTAAAGACGGCAATATCATGTTCACCCAGACTGGCGCTGACAGAGGTTCCGCTACCTGTACGTCCACTATAGAGTTCTGTCCAGGAGAAGGTCCCGCTGGTGAGTCCCGGCACATCAGAAAAATTGACGGACAGAGTCTGGGCACCGTCAGGAGCCACTAGTCCAACAACAACACCGTCAGAGAGCGGTCCGGCCCAGTACGGATAGAGCTGGCCAGAAACCGGGGAGGCGGCCCCACTCGGACGGAAGGTAGTTGCAGCCTTTCCAAGGGAATCTTGATTGATGGCTAATAGTCCCTGTAATTTAGTTCTTAGTACCAGACTAAAACAATGGAAGCAGCTAATTGAGGGTTGAATATCAAGAATAAACCGCCCTACATACGCTGTTCTTGATCAGGTTGAGAGTCTCGGTTGACAGCTTCGTTACGTCTGTCCCCATGATAATAGGCGACTTAGAAATGGCCCATATACCAAAGTGGGTTCGCTCCTCGGCGGCTGTGAGTTGGCCATTGCCAATTATCTGTTTGGTGTCAGTTACATGAAGCCACTAAAGTGCTGAGACTGGACTCAGGTACCATCATATCTAAGTCGTTGAATCCATAAGGAGTAGAGTAGGAGGCAATTGGTGCTGCTTGGCTAGCGATACGCACAACATCCGCCCAACCGCCCCAGTTATCGACGCTCATTCGCCAGCTATTCCCGACGTCCGCCCCCCAAGTCAAGACACTATCCCGTCCCCAGTTGCACAACGAATAGAAAATCGGTCGCCCCGAGCTCTCCAGTGCGTCGCGCATTGTAACGTACCACGTCTGTGTGTTTCCAGCAGGGTCACTGCATGTTTGTTGTTGACCTGAGTTGCAAGGTGTATAGCAATTATCATGCTTCCAATAGTCAATCCCCCAACTGGCCAGCGATTTGGCGTCTTGCGCTTCATACCCTTGACTGCCAGGGTACCCACCACAGGTCATGGTGCCGGCATCACCATACAGCCCAAATTTCAAGCCCATGGAGTGGATCTGGTCTGCCACAGACTTCATGCCCTGGGGAAATTTATTGGGGTCTGGGACAAGGTTGCCAGAGCTGTCACGGGACTTGGTGGACCAACAGTCGTCAATGTTGACATAGGTGTAGCCAGCATCTTTAAGGCCGAGGTTAATGAAAGCTTGTGCTGTGTTGAGGGCTATAGCTGCAGTAGCAGCATCGCAGCCGCCTTGGTTCTGGAAGAATTAGAATACTGCCTTAAGTTGGAGCCATTTAAAATGTGGTGAACGTAAGAGGATGTTTCAATACCCAGCTATTCCAGCCAAGAGCTGGGGTCTTCCCAAGGCCATTGTGAAGACTGATGTTTTTGGTGCTCTGATTGGTTGACCATTATGTTCTTATTCATCTAAAATA
>JPKE01001282.1:0-10504 GCA_000750995.1 Pseudogymnoascus sp. VKM F-4520 (FW-2644) | reverse complement strand
CCCCCCCGGCTCCAACTTATACCACCTTTTAAAATCTACCACCTCTGACCCCCTTCCTAGTCCCTCATCACTCAGTTAGGGTTATAATACCATAGTAGAAGGTAAATGGTGGAGGTAGTTGAAGGTGAGGTGGATGTTGTAACCTTGAGGAGTTTATAGATCAGGACTAGTGGCGTATTATGCAACTGCCCCTAATGTGGGTCGCTAGCTATATTTATGCGAGTTATGCGCGCGCCAGCACTTTACGCGTGGAGCTTGGACCTTTACAAAATCGCGTCTCCCAACAGAACAAAGGGCCAACTTGGGCGTGCACACAGAACACGATACGCCATTCGGAGATAGAACTATATTCAATGGCCCACCGCAATGGAGCCTTCCTTCAAGAGACAGCGGATATCGGCGACGCGAGAACAGGAGCGACAGAGCCCAGGGTACGATGGCGGCCACAGTAGATCCTACGACCTCGCCACCTTGCGACAACCTCTCAATTCGATCAGTGGCGCGGTTTACAACAGCAATAATGGCCCCACCAAGTTCTACGAAGCAGTTAATGCGCGAGAAGGCTCTGTCAACTTCGAAGACGATGAGTTCGATGACGACGAAGAGTCTGGAGAAGAATTCTACGAAGAGGAAGCGCCAGAAGCCGACCTACAAGCGACGAGGCAGAAGCTCGATAACAGGCTGAAGTCGACATTCGAGGCCATCTTTGAGAAGTACGGCAAGGATTTCAGTGGGGTCGGAGACGAAATCGATCTGCGGACTGGCGAGATCGTAGTGGATAACGGGCATGTTGCGGAGATGCATGCTGAGACTGATGCGGGAGAGGAGAGGGGTAGGGGCATGCTGAGGGCCTTCACCGAGGAACCTGAGCAGGCACGGCTTCCGCAGCGTGTTGTGGAGGATTCCGACGATACGGAGGATGCGGACGACACAGATGAAGCCCACGAAGATATGGACACGAACTATCATGTCCGTGGAAGGCAAATGTTACGGGCTTTCACCCAAGAGCCAGACCTTGGACGAGACGCTGGCACGGAAGAGGATGAGAACGAGTATGATGGGGATACGAGCAAGCTGAATACCATTGATGAAGACGAGAGCGACGACGATGATATACTCTATCAAAGCAGTGGAGTTATCCCTGCGAAGTCTATGGCGCCGCCTCCCAGGCCACCCCTCCACAAACCTCATCAACACAAACCACAATCTAGATTCCACGCGCTGAAATCCATTCCAAGCAAGCGACCATCGAGCAGCAGTGCCGCCTACCCATCAGAACCAGACATCCTTGCGGAGTTCGGCCAGGAGCTTGGCCCGCGAATCGCCAAGTACGTGTCGCGGCAAAAATATGTTGATGAAGGGAGCATCGACCCGAAATGGCGCACCCCAGCCCTACCGGCAGCAACGGCAGGAAACCGACCAATCCTCAAGTCTATAATCCTCCAACCCGACACCGAACGGTCACCCTCGCCACATGGCAACTCGTTGTGGGCTCCCGAGAAGCAGCCACGGCGCAGAAGGCGCCGAACTGATAAGAAGGATAAGGGGCCCTCTGGGGAAAGCGAGACGGTGGTGCGAGATCGAACAGTTACTGGGAGAGAGGCGGCTGCGAGATCGGGGGTGTCTGCGCAGGCAGGTCACCAGCCTGATAGTACCCAGCTTGATGCGCCACAGAACCCACCACAGCAGGATTTGGTGTCTGAGAGTGCCGGCCAGTATCCCGATTATGACCCTTTCGGCGACAATGAGCCTGGTAACAGTTCGATCGTCGAAGAATCTGTAGCCGGCACATCTCATAGTTCCAAGCTAACAAGACGCGTAAACAGAAGGCCCGGAAAAAGTGACATGTGTACCCCGAGGATCAGATACACGGACGCAGAAGACAAACAGATATTGGAATGGGCCGAGTGGGTCTACAATGAGGCAGATTATGGTTTCTGGAGCACACCGCATTGGGATTTGCTGAGCAAGAAGGTTAGAGTTTCTCTGCTGAATTTAAGGTCAAATTGCTAATCGTGTTTCCAGAACCCTAGACACAGCGGAACGGCTTACAGGCAGCGTTATCGCAAGTTGTACGACGCAAATGGAGGCCGGCATCCATTTCTTGAATCAGAGATGTCCGACCAAGACGCGCCTAGAGATTTGAGCGTAAAACCAGGCCTTCAAACAGACAGGGGCGCAACCGTTGGTACGCCCAGATCAGATCAAGCTACCGAGGGTCAGCCTATTAGTCAGAATACGCCTTTTAAAACTATTATGGCGTCCGAGGACAAATCCAAACCTTTGGGGGCACAACCTATACCTCCTGCGAAAGGTAGTTCCGTCGTTGGTACGCCGAAACCGAAACAAGCCTCTGTACGTTGGCCTTGCCATGCACAGAAACGCTTTGAGCCATTCAAGAAGATCATCCATGACCTCTATATGGTAGAAAGATACAGTCTGGAAAAAATAAAGAGTACCATGGAACTTCAATACGCGTTCATAGAGCAGTAAGTAGCATTCAGCCTATGGAACCCCTTGGAAGAGCTACTCTAACCTTGCTTAGCGATAATCAATATAGAAGACAGTTCAAGATATGGGGCTTCAAAAGGGAAAGACTGGCGGCGCTAGTAGAAAGCGAAACTTCGCTGGGACTGGATCAAACCAATGAAGGCGAATCTAAAGATACTGCGAAGGGACCAGAGTATGCGGGGTTGACCCGCAGTGATGCACAAAAGAAGCGGCGAAGAGAAGAGCGAAGAGAGCAAAGAGAGCAAACCATACAATTGAAGGAAATAGCAAAGAAGGGCGTCCCATTACCAACGCCAGACCCCGACGAGATCGAGCGGATCGAGGCGCGAAACGAAGAGCGGAGAGTGAACCGAATGAAGCTTCTAGAGAAGATGGAACAATTGCCAAATCTTGATCACGATGAGATCGAACAAAAAAACGAAGACACCGAGGAAAACACATCCACTCGTAATGAGGCAGGTGAAGTCCAAGGGAGCGATGACCAAGAGGGCCTTTTTGGGGATGGGGATTCCTATGACCTCTCCAAACTTCTCCAGGGCGCATCAGATTATATCTCGCCAAACTCAGCAATCGCGATGGAGGAAGACCAAACGGTTGAACTTGAACTTCCCGAGAATAGAAGCCAGCACAACAACGACCCGGAAACCAACTACACCGGTCGAAGCCTCCGCTCGAGGGTAATCCCAAATTCCCAGTCGTCTCAGGATCGGTTATCACCAAGTACAAGCCAGGCGAAGCCAGACCAAGTTACGGCACCAATGGCGGTGCTGCACAACAACGACCCGGAAACCAACTACACCGGTCGAAGCCTCCGCTCGAGGGTAATCCCAAATTCTCAGTCATCTCAGGATCGGTTATCACCAAGTACAAGCCAGGCAAAGCCAGACCAAGTTACAGCACCAATGGCAGCTCTGGGCAGGGATGATCTTGACTCCTCTTATATGTTCTTCGACGAGGAGAACGAAGCCGCGCCGATAGTTCCACAGACTTGCGCGTCGAATCCCATCTCGTCTTCTACGACAACTGCGTCCCCCAATCCTCAACCTTTGAGTGACCCGGCATCTTTGATAACACCACCAGCACAAGAGCCCGATACCCCACTGCAAAGCACCCCCACGAAGACCCTGCCGACTGAACAGCCTGATGCTGCCACAACTCCGGCGGAAATTAAAGACGAACCAGAGACGATTAGTCATGGTTTAGGTGATATCTACGCTCTCCCACGGAGCCCACCACGCCTTCCCACAGCGCCCAAGCCAGTCGCATCCGGCGGCGCCCCTCGCGTCGTCATCACACAACCCGCCAGCTCCTCACCCCTTTCTTCTCCCGCCGCTCGCACCCCTACCCCACCAGCCACCTTCAACATCACCTCCGTCTCCAAAGCCTCTCCAAAGAAGAGCCCAGTGCTCGAATCAACGCCGCGGCGCAGCCAGGTGTCTCTGCTGAGATCATCAACGCCGACGTCTCGACGGAATCCCATGGAGAGATCAACGAGTAGGCCTCGCCTCACGTCAAGGACGACGGGGTTGGCACGCTCACGCACATCGATAACGCCGATTTCGCGACTGGCGATAAGGTCGTCTTTGCGATATAGTACTGATGAGGATGAGGATGAAGATGAGAGTGGGGATAGTACCCACCTTCTGTCGCGGCGCAGGGCAGTAGGGGGTGGGATTTCAAATCTTTCGTCACGAAAAGGTTTTGGTGCAGGTGTTCCGGTGGCAGGGACTCCTTCGCGGCGGGGTAGAGTGGCAAGTGGTAATGCAGGGGTCAGTGAGGACACGAACTTGACCCAGACGCCTGGTGGGGCGTGGAGAAGATGCGGGGAGAGCGGGTATAAATGTGGAAGGGGGTTTTGTTTTCGATGCTCTGTTGGCGGGCAGTGAGGGGTTGGTGTGTGAGTGGCTTGTGACTGGCAGCAAGTCGAGATTATGTAGTAGTACCCCCTGTCGCATAGGATGGGGAGGTTTATTTTAGCAAGCTGGCTTATAAATGCTTATGTTCACAATCACAATCGCAGAGCGGAGTGCGCATCACGATTGCATGAAGTGTAAAGGAGGCAGCGATATTCGTGCCGCCCAATGTCCAGCAAAAAAAATGGCACTGTTTACAACTACAAGTAAAATAAATGCTCTTGGTCGCCCTGGGCTTCATTGTCTGGGCCAGTTTCTTAAAAATATAGGAAAATGATAATTTCTATCTGCTTAAATTCTGGTATCAATTCCCATAAATAGACGGTCCCACTTCGGAATTTTATGGTACGAGTAAAATACATCAGACTATATGCGATTTGCAGACATTGTGGCTTCACTAGCCACAGAAGAGGATTGTAAATGGCCATTGAAATTAATAATTCCCGCTAATCGATAGGTTACAGTACAACAAAAACTAGTTTGGATAATTGGGGCCCCCCAGCTCATGAACAGGACGGTGATGACCTCCTGTGAGTTCGTGCGCCGGGTCTCGATTCGCGGCCATCTCGTTCTCGGGCTTATACACATATTGCACTTGTTCTTGACCTTGAGCCTCGCCTTGTCCCTGGCCTTGTCCCTGGCTATAATCTTGGCCTTGATATGTGTTATTCACCGGCCCATATGCAACTCCAGCGTCGCTCACTTCGCTGGGCTTCGTCAGTTTCTTGCGCAAGCGCCGCTCGTTCAGGAAAAGCCCCAGAAACGCCAGGGCAAGGACGCCGAACGGGACCCCCACGCCGGCTCCCACTGCTGTGACGGCGTTTGCGAAGTGGAGTTTCTCTGCTTCCGTGGCACCGGAGCATGTGGTATTGTCCGAGGAGGCCACGCAGTCGGGGGCCGTCGCTGCTAGGTCGGATGATGTGGGGGTCGAGGATGGCAAGGACGATGTGGGCGACGAGGTTTGCGAGGATGACTGCACAGTCGTCGAGGATCTGGGGATGATTTTGACGGCCACGCCGGGGCTGACTTTGAAGAGCTTGCCCTCGTCTGCACTACACGTTTTCAGCGTAGGGCTGCCGCACCAGAACATTGTGGGGTTGTTGGCTCCAAGTCCATCGTTGCACGGGTAGATGTTGGCCCAGTAAGGAAGGACTATATCAAGACACGCCAGTCAGCAATATCTCAGGGAAGTGTGGAATATGCGCTTGCTTACATTCTTTGCAGTACGTCAGGCAGTCCGGTGTGTCCCAGCTGTCGACGCAGGCGCCGCGGTACATCAATCCAGGCTCGCCGTAGCATAATCCAGATGCGAGGCAGGCTTCACCAGCGTGGCAGCATGTGCCTGATGTTGCTCCCGATTGGCATGGGACATAATTTGTCGCCTTCGTGCCATCCTTCCACACACATGTCTGTGATATGGCCAAGGGTAGGTGGGCAACCACCACCGACAACAGGAGAGCTCTATTGCACAGCATGTTGACTGGTTGCTCTTTGGTGACAGCGACGGTCGTCCATGAAGAGCATTATCACCATCTTCGAACGTCCCACCGGGTTAGTAGAAATAGGGGAGCACAATGAAACTGCCCAGCCTTTCGGCTTGGGCACACAGCAGGGAGTTGAGATTGTTCCCCAAGTTGGAGGATTTCCTCGGGAGGATCTGTACTTTGCTGTTCGCTTTGCATTTCTATTGGCCCACTTATCGCATTTGGATGGGTCAATGACAAATAGTGATCCTTCCGCTTGTCAAAAATAGAGGACAACCCTGTTAGTGTCGGCCCGGTTCGCTGTCGCAAAGAAGCGCGTCTACTAAAAGAGCCCCTGCGCTTCAGCCCCCACACCATGCAAAGATCAAGCGCGAAAGGAGACGCGCTGCGTGACATCATATATCGCTGAGGGCGGAGGACACACTTATTCTACTACTGGGGCTAGTCTCTCTCGTAGATGGCGGTATGCTGGCGGCGGAAGTCAGTTTGCTCGTCGGCCTTTCGCCTTTTGCCTTTCGCCTTTCGGTTGTCGGGCTTCGGTACCGGGGTTCCGGCATCAACAGTCGAAAGGCGGGGAGAATGTCGTAACTTACCAACTGTAATACCGCATTGATGTTCTAGACCACCCGCAATGCTTATTGTCAAGCAGTGGTCTGGGCCGTAAGTGAATGGCCTGGTCTATTGACTACCAGTCAGCATTACGAGTGGACGGAAGCATATAAACTCACGCATCTACTATTATTTCTCATGTATAAGTTATCTCATTGTACTCAAGTGCACACCAGAGTTATTTTATTAGCAATATCCGACAGGTAATCTCATCTCTCTAAAAGTGGGGATTTGCAGCATCGAAATCCGTCAGAAACGACAAAATGGCGACTCAAGAGATATCCGCCGACTTTCCCTTCACCATCAACCATGTGAACGTTGATAACGGTGTCGAAATGGCCTATATCGATACCGATCCCAGTCACACATTGCAAGGCACCCCTGTGGTGTTCATGCACGGAAATCCGGCATACTCATACCTCTGGCGAAACATCATCCCCCATGTATCACCCAAATCCCGCTGCATTGCCCCAGATCTAATTGGCATGGGTTCGTCTTCAAAACTGCCAAGCGACGCTTACGGTTGGGAAAAACACAATCGCTATCTGGACTCATTCTTTTCTAAGATCGTCGGCTCTGGCAAGGTCGTGCTCGTCCTACACGATTTTGGCTCCCTCTTCGGACTTAACTGGGCTCGTCGTCACCCAGAGCAAGTTGCCGGTCTCGTTTTAATGGAGTTTCTCCCCCCAATGCCCACCTGGAAGGATACCGGAGAGTTGTCCGATGAGCTCCATAACGCACTCATTGGATCGCCCGAGAACCTTCGCAAAGCCATCATGGACAACAATGTCTTTATTGAGCTGTTTATGCAAGATCAAGTCATCCGCACTCTGTCCCCTGAGGAATTAGACCATTATCGGAAGCCATTCGTAGACCCCACAAACCGCGAGTCTCTTTACGAGATGTCCAAAATATTCCCCGTTGCTGGTAGTCCTCCGGAGGTCTACCAAGCTGTGGAGAATTACAATTCGTGGCTACTCGAGAATGAAATCCCGAAGCTTTTCTTTTGGGCGGATCCCGGCAAAATCATGCCACTTAAGTTGTCCAAGTACTACTCGGAGAATCTGAAGAATGTCAAGAGTGTACTAGTGGGTCACGCAAAGCATTATTTACAGGAGGACCATCCCCATTTGATCGGGGCCGAGATTAAGGGATGGCTGGGGACGGCTGGAATTTTGGATGGAAAGAAATAGGGGCCTTGTAATGAGCCAGATATTTTGAATTGGAATGTTATCATCAAATGAAGCTGAATACTGTTGTTTCTATACTTCAGCAAATATTCTCTCTCCTAAATAATCTACTATAAGTACTGACGGGTTTCTCACCTTGATAGGCAGGCCAACTTGCTGGATTATTAAATTGAGCAAAAAAGTCTTCCGAGCCTCCGAACAATTGGTTGGCAAATTCTCCATCCTCCCTGGGAAGTTGAATCCCAAGAATAATGCCCAGCGATCGAACCGCCTTCTGGGCTTCATCCGATACCGAACTAGAGCGCATCCAGATGTCATGCGACTTTCTCAAAAGTGATTGAATCCTCTGAAATGTCTCCTCGTCAATAATATCCTTGTAGTCCCCACTGTACTGCTTAATGTAGAAGCACAGAACACTAGCAGAAAGCATAAAGTCGTCGTTGAGGATTAAAGAATATGTTCAGCCAATTGAGGATAGTCGACTATCTAGCTGCGTCTCCTCGTCGAGTAGGTGTTGATATTCTAAAATATTTATTGCCGAATCCAAGCAAACTTCTCGTGCATGGGTATATTGAGGCTGCGTCATTGAGGCCGATAAATATCTCTTGTACAAGATAATCTGCATTTTGTAGAAAAACATATCGAGGTATACCCTTTGCATTAGCGTCTGCGGGCTCTCCGTAATTGACTGTGATAGCGGTTGCCATCGTAGACTTGCCGGGAGGGAGTTTCTAGTATCCCGAAGCAATTTCTCAAATCTCATCAGTTCGGTATAAGGATACGGCCGTATATCGTGTGCCAGGTCACTAATAAGACCTCCAACAGAGATAATTCTATTCTTTGCCAGAAGAAACAAAACTGGCGTAACTTCTGACTCCGGTCGTGACTGAGGAAGTTCGAGGGTATTCTCGTCAAAGTCTGAATCCAGTAGATTACGGGGCTCCTCCGTATCACACTGTTGTGGCTTGATCATCCGAGGCAATCCCGCCAGCGCCGAGAAACCAATGTCAATTTGAAAAATTGTTGCCCAAACCCTTCGCCGCATCTCACCTGCAAAGGCGGGTATTTCACTAAAGTGCTTGGGATCCCTATGCAGCCCCATGCGGAGAGAGATTGGAATAAGCATGCCGAGCAAGATCCATATTTCGAACTGCGCATCCCGGCGAAGGAAATGTTCAATCATGTTGTATTGTATTAAACTCTCAATCACATAGGGGCCACCTTTGGTTTAATTATCCAACACGAGACACTGGACAATTCTCTCTCGGAATAAGTATATAGAACTAGTAGGGCTATTGTCCAACGTTGGTACTTGAGGTGTGTTCCCCGTAGGTGTTTGGGAGTGCTGATCGAGTTCCCCGAGGCACATAATGGTGAATAGCAGGCAGATCCACATAACCGAAGTGCCGGATGGGTCTTTCCAGAAATTGTCATACTAAAATTCGGTGTCAGCTATGATAGCAAAGGTGACCACAGGAAAAGCAGCATACTTCAACAAGAAAGTGGCCGCGATGAAAAATCCCTATCGGCGCCGTTAGTAATCACAATATCTGTAATGACTTCACAAAATTCAAAATTCAAAATAATAGACTTACCAGATGGTATATCTAGGGTCAAATACCTTGACACAAGCCTGTCTGCTGCTCGCCGAGGTGGAATGCTAGATATTATCTCTGCCTTTGTAGCTTGCTGACAGCCATACAGAAGTCGTGGCGAACTGGAATGAACAGGATTATGTGGATTAAAATCTGTCGCCATATTACGGATTTCCTCTTGCTGCTCAACATTCTCTTTTAGCTCCGAAATTGAGTCGAGAACAGCGGCCCAATGGGAGCTACCAACATAGTTTGCCGTGCCTATGTTATTATATTTCATATAACCGCCGTCCAATGGTACTGATGCGGTATTTACATTTTCTTCCGCATTGGTAGTGAAGATGGCGGACGTACTAGGAGCGACGCCTGAGATTGAAGCTGGCAGCGGTGACTGTGATCCAGATCTCTCGGATCTGGTATGACCGGTATCTGAAGAGCCGTTCGGAGGGTCGGATATCGATACACTACCTGTAGATGCTGGGATCGTTGCACCCTGACGCATAAAACTAATTACAAGGCTCTCAAGCTGGTGAATTCGCTCATGCACGGTCCCTGTTAATTGTGGAATGATATTTTCTCGTGCATCGCCGCTGTACACACAGGATCGAGAAAGGCCTCTGCGCGAACATGTGGAACATGGGCTCTGGCGGTCACATCGCACCCTGCGACATTGACAGTCAGTCTGATAACATGACTTCGCATGCTAGATATGAATATGTTTCTGTAATACTCACTTTCGCTTTCTACACAAATTACAGGAGAGCTGAGGTTTGTCTCGGCGTAGACTGATATGAGAGCGTCGGCGACCCCTGGGTTCGACCCTCGAAATGGTTGGTGGCGACACATTGGGTGCATTAGGACAAGCTGGAAGTGCAGCCATGTTTACAGACCTACTATGCTTGTCGAATTACTAGAATGATAATTTTTGGAGTAATTGATAAATTCGCTGGAGGGGAACAAGAGTACTTACTCCGTCTGGATCGGACGTCCGAGATTTTCGGAGGGTGGGATAATCCCCTGCGTTAGCGTGTATTTACGAAGTGGAATATTACCTCCGCCACCTCTGAATCATAATGAACCCTTCGTTCCAGTAAGCACGCAAATCCCAAATAGATAGATATAAATATAAACCTCGCGAGATCTTCAATTAACGTATATGCATAGCGAGCGGGCCAGCATAGCGAACGGGCCACTCCATTTTA
>JPKE01001281.1:0-22069 GCA_000750995.1 Pseudogymnoascus sp. VKM F-4520 (FW-2644) | reverse complement strand
GGTGGTAGTGGTGGAAGAGGGATAGAAGTTACTGGTGGTGTACCAATGTGATGCGGTTACTGGAGTTGGCGTTGGCATATTTTTGTGGGACGAAATGCAAGATCTGCGCAGAACACCACCAAACGATTTCCCCTTTCGTCTCTCAACCGACGCAAGTGGCTACTACCGAGTGCTACTTCGTTATAGACGTTTTTATATCCGTAGGGGGACGGCCAGTTTAGTCATATAATCCCCTGGCCTTTGATGAAGCTGAGGGAGTGAGCGAGGTTGATGGAGCTGAGGAAGAAGCTGATATCTGATATATAGGGGATCATATTGTATACTGTATAGATAAGTCGTGTGCATGATGGTATCTATCTTACTCGAGCAGCGGCGTTTTATTCCGGCCATTACGGACTCGCCGCCCGCCCGAGTCTTTGTCGGCAGGTGGATAAGGATAAGGCATCCGGTGTCAGAGCGGCCTTTGTTCGGCAAACAAACGCGTGATAGCACATCGATGTAGATCTGAACTCTGAACTCTGAACTCTGAACTCTGAACGCTGGACGCTGAAAGCTGAACGCTGAACGCACGCTCTGGACACATACATCCGTCCCGTCTCTCTATGGATGCATACTGCACTGCTTCATTCTCTCTCCTACTGCCCATGCATGCACTATACTGTCTGTATATCAGCCTGCATGTCATGAACACTGTCCCCCTGCACCGAGGCGTTTTGTTTCTGAGCAATAGTTTGGTGTAGGCTTGTACTCTATACATAGAACACACTCCCAAGTATGTCGGTAATTGTTGGGACTAGGGTTACTCGATTCCGCCGCCGCCACGCCACGTTGTATTGTAGTAGTTTAGTAGTGTGTGTAGTAGTGTGTGTAGTAATGTCTAACAGAAGTGGCTTGTTCTCGTACTTCGTAAAGACGCTCGTAAAGGGACGTGTGGGATATGTTGGGATGTTGTCTGCTTGAGTATCCAACGCCACCACCTACAACAGCCACAAAAACCCACACCCAACGGTAATAAACGTCTAGGATGGTTAGGGATGGTTAGGGATGGTTATGGATGGCTAGGTCCAATATATTCCACATGCTAAACATGCAGAGAAATCCTATAAAAGATAAAAGTACTACGGAGTATGCAACAGCATAGCATCTATTCCACCTCGTCCCGGCCTATTCCCGCGCGGACTTCCAAGAGTAATAATGGGCAATAAGTCCACAGTAGTGGCGTCGCCTAGCCCGGTTCCTTGGCCGGTCCTTGGCGCCATCATCTCTGGTAGAAGTGATGGACGCCACCGCCAATCATGGATCCCCTCTGCAAGTCTCAGAATCCTGTTGTGTGCGAGTCCGAGCATGCGATGTAACTTACCTATATTGCAGCTGAAGAGTTTTATGCTCTGTTACGGATTAATATGCATATAATCGGTATAATCGGTCGATTCGCGCAAAAACCGAATGACGGCATACTGGAGCATACTGGAGCACACTGGAGCATACTAGAGTACTTCGTCGCGTCGGCGGTACACACGGCAAAGGGCCGAGCAGCCTTCGGCAACGACAAGGAACGTATTTCCGCATCCGTCTATCCGCCTCTCAAATCCGTGCATGCCGACTAGGAAGCAGAGTACATAGGAAGTTAGTCCCCGTAGCTCTTACATAGTGTACTCTAAGCTGTGCCGATCACGTTGTTCCACTTCCCAAACCAGGTGTCCGCGCCTTTTTTGTCGGATCAAGAGACCCTAGAAGCCGTAGTCGAAACAGACGCTTTGGTATTAATTATCTGGGTCGCTTTTTTTGCTGATTGCTGGTGTTGTTTTGAAGCCCAGTTATTTTCGCTATGGCAACAATCGGCGTGTGGCGGTTCATAGCATCATCATAGCGTTACTACAGTAGAGTTTGATCGTGATAAGGAGATTGAGACACCGCCCGATGATTAAGCGCCATTGACAGGGACAGGGCTACTCTATCATCCATCAACCTCCCAAATTCCAACAACCACACTAGCAATCCACCCCACCACCACCCATTACACACCGTACACTCTTCCAGCAGCTTGTATAATACTACATACAAGCCAATTGCCATCATGAACTCCTACGCCGCCCGCAGACTGGCCCTCAATGCCACCCGCCGCCTCACAGCCCGTAGCTTCCACACCTCCCCCCGCGCCTTCGTCAAGGCCGGTGACGCAATCCCTGACCTCAATGTCCTCGTCGAGGGCTCGCCCGGCAACAAGATCAACATGGCCGAGGAGCTCAGCGTGGGCAAGTCGTTGATCATCGGTGTGCCTGCAGCCTTCAGTATGTGTGACAAGCAGCTCCCCCCCCCACCTTCCAGACGGGAAATAGTGTCCTGCCAGATGTGGCTTGGCGCGCCTATTCTGGACAGCAACACGATAATGGATTGAGAGCTAATGATTGTCAAAGGCCCCGGCTGCTCGAACTCCCATATCCCGGGATTCATGAAGCATTCGAAGATTAAGGATGCTGGTAACGTCTTCGTTGTTACCGTCAATGACGCGTTTGTGTACGTTTTCCGTCGTGTGTATTTGGGATCTATCTAACAGTTACCAGGACTAAGGCATGGGCTGAAAACCTTGACCCAGATGGAGCTACCGGAGTAAGCTCTTTCCCAGCTCAAGGCTGCTTCGCTCCCACAGCCCCAGCCGGCGGGTTATGGACCTGAACTAACTGTTATAGTTCCGCTTCATTGGTGACCCAGCTTGCACATTCACCAAGGCCCTGGATCTCGATTTTGATGGGACCGCTATCTTTGGCAATGAGAGAAGCAAGCGTTATGCCCTTCTAGTTGAGGACGGCAAGGTGAAGCAGGCCTTTGTTGAGCCTGATAACACTGGCATTGATGGTATGTGGCCCCGCTAAAAGTGCACCTCCAATGCTAATATATTATAGTCTCCGCTGCCGAGAAGGTGTTGGGATAGATATATAGTGGCTATCTTGTCAGTGCTAAACGCTGTTACTGAGAGTAGCTACCTTGGGCACGTCCACGCTATGTACTATAACTAGATGCACAGCGAATAGCTTGCAAATAAGACAAATAAGAACAACTACCTGACATAAGTTACCAAAGAATTTCTACAGGCTTAATATAGCTCTAAATCTATAAGTATTAAACCGAACGAGTTCGACTAAACCTTATATTACAGGCAACTTGGCCGAGCGGTTAAGGCGCTAGTTTCAGGTCATCATGTGACTTACTAGTTCGAAAGAGCGAGAGTTCGAATCTCTCAGTTGTCATTTTTTTTGTTTGTTTTACAATGAGTAGGTTGTTTCTTTTACAACCCACTCATTGCGATGAATTAAACCAAACGGGTTGTCATAAATTAAAATATTATCACGTGACTCTGTGCATTGTGCCACTCTCGACGTACCTCACCTCTTGGCAAGGCTCCGAAAATCCTCGACGCGACCTCAGCCTTGCATCACAATCACCATCCCACGTCTCGACGCGCCGACAACCACACCATCCAATCCCTCCTCCCATCACGTCTCTATCGCCATTTTACTCGGATCGCAATACCAATATCCGCAGGACTTAATAAAAAATTCTCGCGATTTCCTTTCCCTACCAACCCCACATTGACGCCAACCCCACCGCCAGACAATGGCGAGCGACAAAGCCATCACCAACGCGGTCCTGGAGACGGTGCGCGAGCTCTTCAAAACAGATCTCGATGCGCTGAGCGTGAATAATGTGCGAAAGATTGTGGAGGGGCAGTTAGATCTCTCGCCCGGCCTTCTCAAGAGCGACGCGTGGAAGGCGAAGAGCAAGGAGCTTATCACTGGGGAAGTCGTGAGTACCCATCCCAATCCGCTAGCAAATCGCTAGAGATACCTTTAGGTGCAGAAAACTGATATTTTGGCAGGCTAAACTAGATGAAGGAGGCGCCTCAGCGCCCGAGTCCCCAGCGCCAACCCCGAAACCGAAATCGAAACCCGCGCCACAGCCAAAAGTAGCAAAGAAACCCGAACCAGCCAAGAAAGGCACCAAGCGCGCTGCCCCAGCCAAGGCGGCGGCCCCGAAAAAGCGACAAAAGAAGGAGGCCACGCCCAGCTCGGAGGCCAGCTCGTCCGATGAGTTGAGCGAGCTAGAGGAGAGCGAAGAGGAGGCGCAGTTCAGCGATAGTGATGTGAGTGAGGCGCCCAAATCGAAGAAGGGCGCGGGAGGATGGGCGAAGAAGGGGAAGAAGGAGGAGACGGAGAGTGAAGAGGAGAGCGAGGCGGAGGATACGCCGAGTGAGGTGGATAGCGATGCTAGTGAGGCGCCGAAACCGAAGAAGGTAGCCAAGCCGAAGACAAAGGTGGCGCCAAAGGCGGCGCCTAAGCGCGCATCTACTGCTTCAAGGAAATCGAGCGAGAGGGTTGTGTCCGAGGATGAGGATGAGGAGGCTACGTCTCCGGTGAAACCCAACCCGGTTGTGGTCGCGAGGTCGAAACCGCTACCTACAGTTGAGAAATCAGACGCCGAGGACGACGAAAAGCCTGATACCTCCAACCAGGCGGCTGAGGACTCCGGCTCCGACCTCTCGGTACTCATCGACGAGCCGCCCAAGCGCGCCAAGTCATCCTCCTCTAAGTCCGCCAAACCATCCACATCCAAGACCCCCAAGCCCGCCGCGGCCGTCTCCCCAACCGACGCCGAGATCAAGACCCTACAATCGCAGCTGGTCAAGTGCGGGATCCGCAAGATCTGGCAGTTCGAACTGAAAGACTATGGGGACGATTCCAAAGCCAAGATTAAGCACTTGAAGGACATGTTGAGGGAGGTGGGGATGGAAGGACGGTTCAGCGAGGCAAGGGCGAGGGAGATTAAGGAGATGAGGGAGTTGGCGCAGGATGTGGAGGCGGTGACGGAAGGAGCGAAGTTGTGGGGGAAGAGAGGGAGGAGGAGTGAGGGGAAGAAGGCGGTGGCGGAGGAGGGGGGGGGTGAGAGTGAGGAGGAGAGTGAGGAGGAGGTGAAGCCGGCGAGGAGGGCAGCGAGGAAGGCGGATTTGGCGTTTTTGGGGGATGAGAGTGAGTCGGATTGAGGGGGTTGGGATGTTTTGAGGTTGGATGTCCATGAAGAGAGGCTTGCCTGGTTAGGCCTCGCTACAAATGTGTAAGATGTCTTTATGTATTCAAAGCTACCGCGGTTAATGTGGTCGATTTGCGGAGATATGCGTGGTCTGTATAACCAGCTTTTTAAAATACTAGTTATTAATGCTGTTTTACTCGCTGGAAGAGAGGAGGATGGTGGATGTTACGAAATAAAAAGTATTATAATAACAATTAGTTTGCTCGAATAGTAAAACTGCACCTTTGTGAACAGCAATATTGGTATAGAGCTATTAAATATTTGACCGAAAATTATAAAGTAAAAAGAATAATCGTCGTGGCCAATTTATATGTGAAGTGGCACAAATATGGTTTATTAGCCATTTGTCACTTTATATATAATTTACTGCGTGAAATCGTGCATTTTACTTCCAAACCGTACACTTTGCCCAGAACGTCATCCCGAATGTGAAGGGGCGACCTACTTGCCAAAGGAAGGAACGACGGGCTTGGTAAAGGAAAGAAGGAGCGGCCAACTTGCCAAAGGAAGGAACAACGGACTTGCGAAAGGAAGGATGGAGCAACCAACTTGCCAATGGAATGAACGATTAACGGATAGTGTGCCTTCCAAGCCACTTACAGAGAAGACAAATGAAGAGAATTTTTCGAGTCACTCGTATCAGCAGGATGAACTTGGAACTACTCGGGATATACGGCAATCTCGCGACTTCATAGACAGCTGGAGACGTCACTATGCACTCCACTCAGAACTCTCATACCCATCAACCAGCGCCACATACTCCTCCCCGGCAGCAACCCACCCCTTAATACCGCCCGTAAGCGTAGAACTCTCCATATCACCCTCCTTGCCCTGCTCCTTGATATAATCCTGGAACCACCCCGCTGCACGTCCACCACGGCCAAGCGACGAACCTGCCAATTATTAGTTTACTAGTTTCCCGTCACCAACAACCAGGGTAACTCACCACAATACCAAACGATCGTCTTGACACCAGCCGCAGAGAACAAGTTGAACAACTGCGGAATGTTGGGGTAGAGAGATTGTGCTGGGAGGTTGATGGATCCACGAATAGTTCCGCCCTGGGATTGTCAACTCCGCCCAAAATTATCACCCTCGCAACGATGCACAACTCTCATCTTCATAGATGGATCCAGTAGACATACCTTGTAATCGTTCCTCCGCAAGTCAACAAGCACAAAATCTTTCCCGGGCACCTTGCCTTCGATCAACCAGTCGCGCATCTGCTCCCGCGACACAGGCGTCGCGACAGATTTGGGGGATGGGAAGGCGGCGTGCCAAGGCTGTTCCTCTTTTGGAGGGGCGGGGGCGGTGGTGCTTGTCATGATTGTTGCTGTGAAGTGCGTAGAAGAGAGCCGCGAAAAAATATGTGGGCGAAAGCAGGTATGGAAGCTGCTAGATGAGAAGGACGAGATTCGACCTACCGAATGAAATTTATAGTTTCTCATCTGGTTCATAAGCAAACCGATGTTGTCGTCGTTATAAGGTGGTTGTCACATGATGCTGGAGAGCTTAATTGGTGTGTCGCCCCGCTGTTCTTGTCGAAGAATGTCACTCAGTTGTGGTGATTGGCTGACAGCTCTTGATTTGACTTAAAGTGGGTCCGGGACCCTTCTGAGCGTTGACATTTTGATAAGATATGAGAATAATTGCTTGTGGACTTTTCCTACAAATATTACAAGGTAGCACGTTCGTAGAATATTTACAGGCTACCTTTCGGATATTATTTTGGTCTAATTCTTATAAAAACCATTGATCGAAGTTATGTCGGTCAACGATACTGGGCCTGCCAGCCAGGAGACCACAAAACGCCACTCGAAAGTCGATGAATTGCCCAGCGATAATGAGAAACTCCCTCCCATAACTATCGACAACGACTCCGAACAGCAACCCACAACAGACTCCGAAGACAGCCGCCATGCCCCCAAAGAATCAGCCTTCAAGAGCCTCGGGCTCCTTGACCGCTTCCTGGCAGTCTGGATCTTCCTCGCCATGGCCATCGGGATAATACTCGGCAACTTCGTCCACGACGTCGGCCCAGCATTGCAAAAGGGAACCTTCGTCGGGGTATCCATACCCATCGGTGCGTATCCGCAAACCACACCCCTCCATCACAAAGCTAACTCCTCCAAGCCGTCGGCCTGCTCGTCATGATGTACCCCATCCTCTGCAAAGTTCAATTCGAAACCCTCCACCACGTCTTCCGCGAACGCGAAATCTGGATCCAAATCCTCTTCAGCATCGTCCTGAACTGGATCATCGCCCCTCTCGTCATGGTACCTCCTCCCCTCCCTCATCCTACACCCACCCACTAACCCTCTTCTCTCCAGCTCGCCCTTTCCTGGGCCTTCCTCCCCGACAAGCCCGACCTTCGCGAAGGACTCATCCTCGTCGGCATCGCCCGCTGCATCGCCATGGTGCTAATCTGGACTTCCCTCGCCGGCGGCTCAACCTCCTACTGCGCCATCCTCGTCGCCATAAACTCGCTCCTCCAGATGGTCCTCTTCGCTCCCCTCGCCATCCTCTACATAACCATTATCAGCCGCGGCACCGCCTCGCCAATCTCCTACGCCGTAGCCGCACAATCCGTCGCCGTCTTCCTAGGCATCCCCCTCGGCGCTGCAATCCTCACCCGCCTCATCCTCCGCCGCGTGTGTGGCGCAAAATGGTACCAGGACGTCTTCGTCCGGTACATAAGCCCGCTCTCCCTACTCGGCCTCCTCTTCACGATCCTCGTCCTCTTCGCCTCGCAAGGGCACAACGTCGTCCACCAAATCGTCTCCGTAGTGCGGGTCGCCGCGCCCCTAATCGTTTATTTCGCGCTGATCTTCTTTCTCACGCTGCTGGCGTGTTATAAGCTGGGCTTTGGGTACATGGTGTCGACGACGCAGGCGTTTACGGCGGCGAGTAATAATTTCGAGTTGGCTATTGCGGTGGCGGTTGCGGCGTTTGGGGCGGATAGCGAGCAGGCACTTGCGGCGACGGTGGGGCCGTTGGTGGAGGTCCCGGTGTTGTTGGGGTTGGTGTATGTGGTTAAGTGGGTGGGGAAGAGGAGGGGATGGAAGGATTGAATGGTGCCTGAGCAGTTGTATAGGCGGTGCTGGTAGAGTTGGGTGCTTCGAAGTAAGATATGTTGGTTCTTGGAGCATTTCACATAGAATATAAATTAATTAGATATCCTAGGCAAGCTTTTGCTGTATGATGAGATATAACTCATCGATTTGAGTGGATTATTTTGAGCTAAGTGGTATATATACAGTACACATCTAAACAACCACGCCTATCCTACCCGCTCTAATTTTATTATAAAATATGCCAGCCATCCGTGTCCATCCCAAAACCATGCGGTACTAAAATATATGACTAAAAAAAAAGGTATGTGCATCCGTCGCCAATCGACGGTGGTATATGTCCCACAACACCAAAAAAATCAGGGGTATCCCAGCGCTCAAATAATCTTCAGCTTGAACCCCGTCTGAATCCAGCGACTCGCGAAGAACAGCGTCGTCCCGACAACCATGGCCACACCGCAGAACACCTGCACACCCGTAAACTCTCCATCCATGCGCGTTAGCAGGGCGCCGGCGATCGGGTTCCCCGTCAGTCCCGCCAAGGAGATGATGAAATACAGCGTGCCCATGCGGACGCCGATCTCGCGGACATCAGAAATCTGCGCGACGCACGAGGGGGAGATGGAGACGAATGCGCCGGAGGAGAAGCCGTAGAAGGCGCCGAAGAGGATGATGGGGATGGCGCCGCGGGAGGGCAGCCAGAGCGCTAGAACGAGGATCGCGGAGAGAGCGGAGGTGGCGATCAGGGCGTTGAAGCGGCCGTAGCGGTCGGCGACGATGCCAGGGATGATGCGGCCGAAGATGCTGGGTGGGGTTAATAGGCATTAAACGGAGAGGGCTGGGGGAGCATACCTGACCGCGTTGACAATGGGGATGAGGTAGACAGCGAGGCTGGGGGACATCCCGTAGTGGACCCCCTGGAGGATGATGAAGTTGAAGGGAATGAAAGTGCCAAAGAAGAAGAAGAAGCAGCCGAGACATAGCAGCAAGTAAGCTGGTTCTCTCAGGGGTCTAACAAATTCCATGATCGATCTCTTCCTGATGGTCGGCTTGATGTGCGACCTGATGGTGAGGTTGGCAATGACGAGCATGCCGAGGAAGACGAATGCAGTGATGCGCATCGTCCAGGCAAAGCCCACCTTCGGGATCAGCTGCGTGACCATAATTGGGAGAACAACGCCGCCGAGCGAAGAGCCAGACGCCGCGATCCCGAATGCTGCGGCTCGGTTTTTTAGGAACCATGTCGGGAGGACGTTCATGGCTGGGTAGAAAACGGCGGAGGCTCCAATGGCGCTGCACACCCCCTGCGAGAGGAAGAACTGGTAGTACTCTGATGATAGCGAAACCATCATCAGTCCAAAAACGTGGCAGACGGAGCCGCAGAAGAGGAGGTAGCGAGGTCCATGGCAGTCGAAGATGTATCCGAAGAGGGGCCCGCCGGCAAACATTATGAAGACCTCCATCGAGGGGATCCATGCGATGGTACTCGGTGTGTACTCTGCCAGCTGGTGCGACTGGTAGTAGTCCTGGAATATACCAATACAGTTTATCCACCCGAAACTGCAGAACATGGCGCACCACGCGCCGAGGACGACGAGCCACGCGGCGCGGCCGCCATCAGGGAAGTTTGCGGGATTGGGGGCGCCGGGTGGTAGAGGGTTGTGTGATGGGGCGCGCGCATTTTTCTCGAGGTCTGCGTTCGAATATATTGTCGCAGCGTCTGCGTCGATCGGCTCGCTTTTAGACTGGACCCGTGCGACGGCCTCAGTGCCTGTCACGGCGCCATTATATACTGGGCCAAGATCTCCAGCCTCAATGGCCTTGTCGTTTTCCCTCATGGACGAGGATGAAGTCGAAGATGTGTCGGTAGGTGCCATTGCTGCTCGAGGCGCAAGATCGACTGCTGTGCCGTTGGGTTTAAGCAGGCAATGCAGCTCAGATGTTGAAGCAAGACAAAGAAGCTGAGGCTCAGATGACGAGGCTCAGATGATTTCGTCGCGATGGGTATATATACTCCGCATGTGCTATGTGCTATGTGCTATGTGCTTATGCGTGCTTGAGTCGGAAACTCCGAGCTCCACGGATCCTCCGTGGTGAATATCCCACGGTCTGAGTCACTGTCAGCGTTATAGTTTAGGCTTTGAGAATGGATTTGTCAGTAGCTCACTCTTGCAGTTCCTCTAAGTAGCCCGGGTTTAACACCAGAATCGACAGGAAGGGGGGAGGGCTGCAGGATGTGAGGATTTAGGGCGGACATGGTCACATTTTGGACCCCGTTCACCACATAAATGTCCTAGCTCTTTACCCCAAATTGGCCCTGCTCCATGGCGTTGACCCCGGAAATAGAGCGGCCATAGCACCGTAGCAAACCTTATTGGGCGGCATACTGTAAGAGCACTGGTACTCTGTGAAGAACGGACTCCGAGGGCGGTCTTACGAGTGGACGAGCTCGGTCTCAGTAAGGAGTTAAGGCATTGGAGCGCCGGGTAGGGAGTAGCGCAGCGAGGATCTTCAGTGGGGGGAGTGTTTGAAGCTGGCGACGGCGAATGAGCGTGCTGTGTGCCGGTGTTTAAGGACGCCAACGTGGAGTTCACGAGGGATGATCCCTGCGAAGCGAGCACGTCGGCCTTTCGCTCCGTGGGCTCGCTGTACGCCTTCGCTCTTACGCTTACTGCCGAACGCCGAGTCTGACCAAAAAGGCTGTTAGAAAAGGCTTGTGTCCTGCAGCTTATAAATCCACAATATAAATCCTCAGATGCAAAAATAAAGAAACCCATTAAAAAAGAGGCTAACAGCACGATCATCAAGTAAAGCATCATCTTCATGGACAAAAATAAACATGGGAAAATTACTCCGTATTACATACGCTCACCACGTTCCACGGTGCAACAACATCATGCGGTGGCATCGGATCGGCTTCAGACGGTTTCCCATGTAAATTGGGCCACGCGCCGCGACCTTGCATGAGCAAAGATTTACCAACGTGCTACAGACTCATACTACAGTACTAGTTCTACTACTGTATCACTAATCGTACAATATATCCCCCTTTTTAACCCCCACGCAATAACCAGTAATACACCTCCCTATAGCCCGCACCGTACCCATCTACCTCTTTACATCGTCGGCGCCGCTTGCCCCCTCATCAAACTTCACCTTACCGTCCTTGCCGACGCTGGCAACGTGGAAGCCCGTGGGTGCATCCACCTTTGGCAGCGGCGCCGCCTCTACCTTAGCTAGCGGCTCCCTCGCCAACGTTACCGCGTCCTGCACCGACCCGGCCGGACTATCCGCCACCTCATTGACATCCCTCGTCGTCATCACATCGCTAATCCGTGACGCTCTCGACGACAACAACAGCGTCGTCGGGCCACGAAACTGCAAAAACAGCCGGTCGCCCCAGATAGTCCTGCGCGCCGACGTCCTCAGCGTGTACGCGAGGTTCGTCATCAAGCGCCACGTCTTCGTCTCGGACATGACGCGGAAGAACTTGACGCTCTGCACGAGGCGGGTGAACCCGAGGTTCGGGATCTGAAGGCGGAAGTTGGCAGACTTGAAGCGGTAGGGTAGAGGTGGGTGCTCGGACATGGTGTAGGCCACCACGTTCCCGGGGTGGGCGACGTATTCTTCCCCGGCTTTCAGAGTGACTTGGTAGATCTGGCCCGAGCCGGAGAAGGCGACGAGGCCACGGCCGCGGATCTGTGAGTTGCCCCGGTGCGCAATGTTCATGGAAGTGTTTGCCCGGGGGGTGACGGAGAGGGTGTGGCCGGTCCATGCAAGGAGCGCGTTCCGCTGTGTGGCCATCCAGTCGACGGTGCCATTGAGGTGCACGACGACGAGCGATGTGATTGGGGATTTCGTAGAGATGAGAGCTGTGATCGGGCTCGTTGACGTGATGCGCTGGTAAAGAAATGGGATGCCTAGTGCGGCTCGACGGAACGGCTCGAGGAGGGAGAGGGTCGATTGTGCCTTTGATCGTTAGCTTTGCTATGTAACCGCTGCATGTTTACACGTACATTTTCAACCTTCCCGCTGACGCCAACTAAGGTGCCCCGCCTTGTGTATAGGCGTTGCGATGCTGATAATGAAACCGAAAGAAGGGAATATGGCGCGCCGATGACCTCAAAGCGAGCATCTGTCTGGGGTTAGTAACAATATGACGCGAACATTCGAGCGCATCCTACCTGCTGTGCTTGACGACTCGCTCGGGTTGCTGAACGGGTCTTCTCCAGTAATGGGTGTCTCTGACGTCGGAGCCGCAGTGATCTGGATCGCTCGGCGTTGGATATGAGGAGCGAGGCAGCGGGCTGGTCGGCAGTGCCTCGCAGAACCTGCTAGTGATGTATGCCCGCGCATACTGATATGCTGCTGTCAAAGCTGCGTCGCAATTCAGCTGGATGCTCGTGCTCTCCAACTTTCGCCAACTTTTGGTAATGGTCGGGTCGGATCGCCAGGCAGGCGGTGGGAGGCGGCAATACATGGGAGCTCCGTCACCCCGTCAACCAGGTACTGGTGTTTGCCCTTCCCCTTCGCGCGCTTCCACCGCTACTTGCATCAATTGCGTCAACGACAACTCACCCAATTCTTTGAGACTCGGCAACCAGCAGCACGGGGAGGAGGTTCTTTTGGTTTTATTTAATTTATACGACACGTTTCTACTGTCATTACTGCATTGCGAAGGCTGCCTATATCGATAATGTCTGTGCGTGTTGTTGCCAGGATACGGCCCACTCTGGGCAAGGAGCTCGAGAAGGATACGATTGTGCGAGCGGAAGCCAGCGAAGATGGGAAGCCGATGAACATTGTCCGCATACCGAATCCGAGGAACGAGGCCGAGGAGTTTAGCTTCGCGTTCAATGGCGTCTACGACCAGAGCACGAGCCAGGAGGAGCTTTTCACGAACGAAGGTAGGTCATCACGGATGAATTTGCTCTATGACCGGTTTTTTAACCGCAGACAGTTTCTCCACACCTTAAAGCTCTATTCCAGGGACTCGATGTCACGATCTTCGCATACGGAGTTACGGGGACGGGAAAGACGCACACAATGCGTGGTGGCTTGAAGCTCTCGGAGCGTGGTGTCATCCCCAGGTTGCTCAGCGGCATTTATAGACGAGGACGAAAGGTGGTCAAGGATTCCGGGGGTGAGACCTCGGTTTCCGTGTCGCTGTCGTATTACGAGATCTATAATGACAAGGTCTTTGACCTGCTTGAGTCGCCGGATAAGCGCTTGCCGGCTGGACTGCCATTGCGCGAGAAGGACGGGAAGACAATCGTGGTTGGCCTGTCAGAGCGTGAATGCAATGACTTGAAGGACTTCGAGGGTCTGTATATTGAGGCCAACAACAATCGCAGCACGGCTGGCACAAAGCTTAATGCGCAGAGTTCGCGTAGCCATGCCATCTTAATGGTGAAGGTTATTCAGACAACGGGCGACGAATCGAGGATCAGCACAGCCTCGGCCATCGACTTGGCTGGATCAGAGGATAACCGCCGCACTGAAAATGGGAAGGAGAGAATGGTAGAGTCTGCTAGCATCAACAAGAGCTTGTTCGTTCTGAGCCAGTGCATTGATGCTATTAGCAGAGGGGATAAGAGAGTCCCTTACAGGGAGTCGAAGATGACTAGGATATTGTCGCTGGGGCAGAACAGTGGCATAACCATTATGGTCCTGAATCTGGCTCCGCTTCGAAGCTATCATCTCGATACGCTGAGCAGCTTGAACGTTAGCTCTAGGGCAAAGAGGATCGAGGTTCGCGAGATTGAGAATGAAGTGGTCTTCAAGCAACATCCGAAGTCGATGTCCAATTTCTCAGGATCGACGATCAATCGACAGCCATTGCGCCCCCTGGCAAATGCACATAATACGAATATTGCACCTGCCGCTGCTGCCACGAAAGCAGGAGACAAACCCCTGAAGGCTTTCTCGGTCTACTCGGACCGTACCAAGCCTACAAAGCCAACCACGACTGTCACGCGGACGAACTCAAAGCGCTTGTCAGACGGCACGTCGGCAGCCCGTCCTTCGAGAACCGCGCGTCCAGCTTTATCCAGTCGAGCACCTGCTCCTGAGCTGTCGACCGCCAAAATCGAAGAGATGGTCGAGCGCAAGGTTTCTGAAATCCTAGCCTCGCGCGCTGCACAGACGGCGCCCGCGCCCATCCCCGCTGCGGTGAGCGATGAGGTGCAGCGCCGTCTGGACGCGCTGGAGCGCAAGATCGAAGAGAGTAATGGGGTAGCTGAGGATTCACGGAACGAGGGGCTAAGGTTCCTATTAATGGCAAAGCAGCATAAAGAGCATGGTCAGGATAGCAGCGCGTTGAAGATGTACGAGATGGCTTTGCCATATTTTCCTGGCCAGGTGAAGCTGGAGAGGAAGATCGAGGCATTACGCGCGAGAATCAAGGCGAAGAAGGAAGAGGAGCAGCATCATGTGGCAGCACAGAAGCACCAGAGTCTGCCTGCGAGTGGTCATTTAGCTACGAGACCTATCCAGCAGCTTCCCACCTCTGCGCCCTCTTTCGAGGCTGTCTCCGAGGCGCCAGCGTCGAAGAAGCGCAAGGTGAAGGTGCGCCCGGACAACGAGGATGATGACTTCAGCGGCCCGCTCCACGCCGAGGAAGACTCTTACGACGATGACGATAGCTTCGGCCACAAGCCTCTCAAAGCCCGCAAGTCCAAATCCTCTAAGCCCTTCGTCTTCACGTTCGGAGACGAAGCGGCGGGCCTTACACCGCGCAAGCGCTTCATCCTCGACGCGGTGAACTCGCGTGACATTGGGCAGATCAAGGGGCTCAATGGGATCGGGGCTAAGAAGGCGAGGGATCTACTCGAGTTCCTGGACCTGCAGGCTGATGAAGAAGGGGGTCGGATTGAGAGCCTGGGACAGCTGGTTGGTGTGCCGGGGATGGGGGGGAAGACGGTGGAGAGGATGTACGAGGGCGTTGCCATTGGTGTTTGAAAGGGGTGTTGTGTGTATACCCAGTGCGTGGTTTGGGGATGATTGTTCTCATGCGTGCTTGTCTTTGGAGCCGTTTTGATTAGGGGGCGTTTGCATTTGCATGTGATGGAGTTATTGGAAGGGGCGGGGGTTATCTTGGGGGCGTTCTTGTCTGGTAAGACATGTTTGGATTCTAGGCCGTTCAATTGAAGATTTGGCTCTTGTGGTTCTCATTTCTGTTATCTCTTTCCCCTTTCGTCCCGTGTCTCCTCTTTCGATCTCTACCATCCCGTCTTACAAATCAATCACCAATCCGGCGGCTATATTTTCTTCCATCCACCCGGCAGCTCTTCCCAACCTCAACCAAAGAACGAAATTGACGTCACTCCCTCCCCCAACCCCACACAATATATCCCAAAACTGCAGTGCTTGCGGATTAACCTTTGGTTCCGAGCCCACATGCCTATCTCCATATCAGCCACTCCAGTGGATCCCGCGCCGCCCAATTGTCTGCCTCGATCTATTGGCACCGGCCACCCCGAGGCCTGTTTGTGGCTGGTAAGGCGGGCGGGTACCCCTTTTCACCACATCCAGGGCCAGGAACGAAAGAGCTCTCGGTGGTCCTTACCCTATGCACATGCACGCCAACCTAAAATCACTTACGAACGGGGAGGTACTTGGAGGTACAGCAGTCGAGATGAAGTGAAGTGGAGTCGTAAATGCTAGGAGTATGGTAAGGTAGGACAGGAAAGCGGAGCGTGTGGCTTGCCCTTCTCCACCGCATCTGTTGCCCCTATTCGGCGAGCCCTGTTGTGTATCCATTATCTTTCCTCATACCTAAGGGATCTCCTCGCCCTGCCCGTCCCTCGCCACACTCACCTGTCTCTCTTTATCTGCTACCATACGCTACCATACCTTCAGCACGCCCTCCGCGCCAGCGCCAAATAAGCTTTCCATGGCTCCCCACCCCGCGGCATATCCTTTCCTCCCTTTTACTAGCGCACACGCCGCCGTGGAGACAACGGCCCTACTCTGCTCTCGGCCAGGTAGTCACATAATCTCCTGTAGCTCAGTAGGATATCTGCACACCCCCCTTCACGATTATGCTCTAAGCAGACGGTTGTGCAGCGATAACTATCCCCCATCAGCTCCTAGCCACAGCATCCCCATCCCGTGCATCCCATCCCATCTTATCCCATCCTATCCCGTCCCCCAGAATCCTCCAACATCCCCCTTTTAACTGCCTACCGATCCAACCCCCCTTCACACACACGTGCTCTCCCCCTGCCTCTCTGCCTTCTGACCACCCCCACCGTCTCCCCCGTCTCCCCCCAGTGCTCACAAGCACAGGAGCCACTCACTGCCGGGTCTAGAAGCATACAGACGAAGTCAGTAAACACACCTAAGCAGTCACGCCATCGCCTCATATCGCTCTCAGCGCGCCTGCCCTATCCCACCCCTTCCATATCTCGTATATCGTATCTGCACGCCTTATAACACGCACCTCAAAAAGTCACCGAGAGTCCCGCAAGCGAGATTTACAGTACGTGCATCCACAGCGGTCTACCGTGCCTGTATGCCGTGCCGCTGTCCTCTCCTGCACCGTCACTGCACCGTAAATCCCCCTCTCTCGTACGGTTAATCGTACGATTACCGAGCCAGCGTGCGTGCGCCCATGCGCGCCTGCAGTCCCAACAGCGGCTATCGCCGTGCACGTATCTCACCGAGCCCGTCCCCCAGCCCGTCCCCCAGCCCAGCCATCGGGATCGTCGCTGCGAGCCCGTCCGTGCCGCATTCACAGCACACCCTGTAAAGCGTAAAGCGAAACAAAATGCAAAATGTCCGCTCCTCCCCATCTCCCTCCACCCCGCTCCGCGCCCCGGAAGGCAAGGATTCCGAGACATTGTCCACTCACGACGGAGTCGCCACGCGCCATGTCTCCGCTCTGGCGCGCCGGCAGCTGCACTTTCTGGCTACTGTGGTATGGTACGCAGATCGCAAAGCGGCGACTGCGATTGGACGGTGGACACCGTGCGCCTCTCCCCAATCTCCGTGCTCGTGCCCGTGCTCGCCGAGCGAGATTGTTTCGCGTGAAACCGAATGTCCACACCGAAGGCTGGGGGCCAATATCGCTAAACATATCGACTTTTGGTTGAGCATCGCATTTCGGGGATGGGAAAGTTTTTCCCCTCGGTTGCGCTAGCGGGGGGGGGTGAGCTCCTATCGATTTGTAATGTCCGTGCCCCTGGGGCTGGGCTGTACCACCCACCACGGTACAGTGAGACTATCAGCTGCGTGCTCCCCCTGGGAGTCTCCTCTCCAGGACTCCCAGCTGCCATTTTCGGCATGTGGTCCCCGGCTTCATCAGCTAGAGACGTGCTGTCTCGCCCGCCCGGTCTAGCGTCTTAGTAAGATCCCACCCACAGCAGCGGCGTGCAGTAGGGGCCTCGACGGGTTCTGCGGCTATCTGCAGGTGATGCTGGATGGACGAGTGTGCTACGCTATTCTGACCCTGGAGAGACGCCGCGCTGGACGGTACGGAGGTTATGCTTACCTCCGTACTGTGCTGTATGTATGTTAATCTTGGCGCAGACGGTGGGGGCGGCAGGGGAGCCCATGGATCGGTCTGGATTACTGATCTATCGCCAGCCACGTCGTACTGGGGCGTGCGTACTCGTACCATCGTATGAGGATGCACATGCTGTCGCTGGTGGGGAGTCGCGAATAGCTGCATGCACGGATAAATTCACGGTGGGAAACGGGCCAACGAGATGAGGGAGCGAGGAACAGAGTGTAAAACAGTAGTCAGTAGTAAATGAATGGGCATCAGCGAAACGTTCTCGATTTTCACTCGCCGGAAATCAGCGGCCTAGGTTATTTATTTTCATCTACTCAATCCAACATCATCCATTCAGCTGCCTAGCCCAGCCACTTCCATTAGAAGTCTCCGCTCCATCAATAGTATGCCGCTTCATTCTCGATCTCTCCGGATCTCAGTCAGCCCTAAGCCGACCATCATCCCAAGCCGCCTCACTCCCCCAACCTGCCCTCCCAACTCCATAAGAGGATACCAAGAGATGATCAAACAAAATAAATCACAAACACGCCTCCCTACCCCCCCCTAGACCCCCCCTCCTTTTGCCTGTTCTCGTGCCTCTGAAAATAAAAAAACGAAGATAAAAAAAAAGGCGTAATACGTGTTGCTCGTTCGTTCATGCAGCCGTTTGTTTCTATGCCCCCCGAAGTGGTTGCCGCCGTATCCCTAAAAAAAATAGCCAAACCAAAAAAGGAAATAAGCGTGTACGTTTGTTGCGTCCCAAGCCGATCCATGTAGATGGCGACGAGGTTAAAAAAGTATGTGCATGAAATGGGGTAATGTTGACGGAAATGATTTGAGCGATGCGAGGAAATCCAAATATGCGCGTTGATTATGCGTGCATGTACTGTACATAAATCCCGACTTTTCGTATGAGGGGGTTGTTGATCGATGAAGAGAGTTTGTCTGGAGGTGGCGGACGCTCAGTAAACTCCAACACGCTGCAGACAGAGGCGCTCAACACCAGCCTTAGCTGATCATGGGTATCATCCCTAGAACAACAAGCGGATCTCGCATCCCTCCTCCTCTGCCTCCTCTCCCTCCGCATCATCATCAATAGTCATCTCCCACTCTCTCTTCACATCCGCCAGATTCTTCACCTCAAACACCACATCCTGCCCCTCGCGCATCTCACGCACCACCTCGTCATCCATCTCGACCTCAAGGCCACTAGGGAGGATGCGCAGCGAGCGCCGGATGGTCGATGGGTCTAAGCCCCATTTCGTCCCGATGCTGGCGAGGAGATCGCTCAGCGTGCGTTGGGGGAGGTATACAGCGCGATAGTACGGTTTATTCGTCGTAGGCGACGCATCACGGTACTGCACGTAGAAGCAAGCGATCGCCTTCCCCGCGCGCTCCACCGGCGGACGGTACGACGAGTCGACGCCTAGCGCCTCGATCCAGCCGCTGAGACTTCCCGCGTCGTCCGTCTTGGGGATTTTGGTGAGCTGGTCAGGGGGGCTGGCGAGGTGCTGTGGGTTCGATGCGACGTCCGCGCCGAGCATGGCGTGGTACTCGCCCCACTGTGCGGACACCGGGATGGAGGAGCCGAGCACGGCTTGCGAGTGCAGCGAGGTCGAGCTGGGGGATGGGGACACTAGCGATGATGTGCCGGCGGTGGAGGAGCTGCGGACGCTGGTGCGCTGCTGCCAAGCGGCGCTGTCGCGCGAGTCGACTTTGGTGAGGTCCCATGGCTCTCCGCCCCCGGGGAGGGCGACGGGGTGGAGATCCGGGTCGTCTTGTTCGGCGCCGCGCAGGTAGAGGATGCTCACTGGACGGGTGCTAGTGAACATGTCCTGCTGCTGCTGCAGCTTGTAATGAAGATCTTCCTCGACGGGGACGTGGCCGCCAGCAGAGCTAGCTGAGGACATGGACCAAGTGCGCTTGTGCTTTGGGACCTTGCCGGCGCGCTGGCTTGCAGTAGCCTTTGAGATTGAGCCTGTGCGCTTGCGCTTCCCAAAGTCCTTCATCCCGGCCTCGGCTTGGGTGATTTGCTGTTTGAGCTTGTCGATCGTCTTCTTCACATGCTGAACGTCATTGGACAGTTTGCGCTCCGCTCCGTGGTCGCGGAACAGCTTGACCTTGCAGTACGCCACCTCAGTGGAGCCAGGGACGGCATGTGGCGAGGCTGGATCCAGAACTTCAGTCTTGGCGCAGCAGCGCACGGGGATTCCCTTGACTCCTTTGGAGTGGCTGAAATCTGTGGAGAGGAAGTTGAAGCGGACCGCCAGAGTGCATTCTGCCAGTCCAGCTGCGCCGGGGGTCCAGACGACGGAGAACCCGTCGAAGGAGGCCGATTCCAGCTCGACACGCGTGCGCTTGTCGTCAGAGTCAGCTTGCTGAGTCGCCTCGACGTACTCAACAGCCTGCAGCTTTCCTCCGCGCTGGTGGGCCTCGTTGGTGCCGCGGCCTTCCTTCCACAGCTGCCAGCAAGATGCGGGCCTCTGCCGTTGCTGCTCGTCCTCAAACGAGATGCGCACAAAGGTGCGGTAGCGAGTGCCAACTGGCATGGGGAGCATTGGCTGCGTGTCGACGATTGACACAGAGTACGCCTGGCCCTTGTTCAGGTATGTAACAGGTATCTCGTCAGTGTTTGAAATCATAGCCGTAGGCGCATTGAGCACCACATGGAAACGGAACTTCTCAGCCGATGCTGGCAGCGGCGCAGCGGGATTTATCTCGAATTGCCGCGGCTGGTATGTCATCATCGGCGGCTGCATGGTATTAGCCTCCATCTGTCCTATCCTGTTGCCGGCCTGCATCGGCGAACCATCGTGGTCCATTGTCTCGTAGCCCGTATCGTGGTGCATGAATGTTGCCGGCGCATACGACTGCTGCTGTTGCTCCTGGCCGGTGGTAGGCGGGTACCCAGTGTAATTGTTCTGAAAGCTCTGCGGCGGCAAGGCCTGCTGCTGAGCGTACGGTTGTTGGAAATAGACCTGCGCGGGATGCACTGCGCCTCCCTCGGTCGTTTGCATCAAGGGCGTTCCCACGCCCATCCCCACGCCCATGCTGGGCGTATGCAGGTCGCCAGCCTGGCTGTGGTATATAGGATTTCCGTTGGCGCCGGGGGTATAGTATGCCGGCATCTGGTTCGCGAATGCCGAGAAGGCATAGGAGTTCGGGTCGAGGAGCGAGGGCGTGAAGCGCCATGGTTCGTTTTGTGCTCTCGGTGTGGGGTCGATGTCTTTCATCTCCTCTTGGGTGCGTCCTGGTCTGTATGCGAGTTCAGCAGCTGCCCACGCGAATGCTAATTTACGCTTCTCTTGCTATGGGCAGGGAAAAGGAAATACTTACGACGACTCTAGTAGGTTTGATGGGTCGGCGACGGCATCGAGGCTGGGCGGCCCAGATGCCGACCCGGCGGTCGTGGCACTTACGACATTGCCGAAGTTGGCCTTGAAATGGGCGTAAAGGTCGTCGCCAGGCTTTTGGGATGATAGTCTTGAGGAAATGTTAGCAATGTTTCAGATGATTGCGCAAAAAGCGATGGGGTGGCGGCACAAGCAGTGCAGCTTGCCGACGACGGAGGTGGTCTCCGGACGGGGAGAATGGGCGCATTTGCTCACCTATTACGAAACATCTGGAAGGAGCCGACGAGGTGAGGAGTCGTGAGAAGGCGCCTATGATCGAGCGTCTGTCGTCGTCGAGAGCATGTGTATAGAAGGCCAATGTGAAGAGTAGACTTGAAATAATGCGAGCGAGTGCAAGAATGGGAAGTGAAACGAGTGAGTGCTTGAGACGCGAGCCCTTGAAGGACAGAGTTTTAGTGATAATGGCGGGGTTTGAGAATTAGAAAGACCCAAAGGTTTCGGTGTGTCTCAGTTCAGATGAGTTCGGAGGGTTCTGGAGAAGAGGATAATTATATACCAGCAGTGACGGTATATTGAGCTGGGGGGGTGGTGATCGTCGAGGTAGAAGGCTCAATTCGATGAGTTTCTCGAAGGATGTGAGAGGATATGAGGATTGAGAGTTTAAGGATGGATGTGAGGTAGTATAGTAGTAAGTAGTAAGGTAAGTAGTAGTAGTGGAAGTAGGTGGTATGGGTATTGGGGTGTATGGGTTATGGGTATGGGTATGGGTATGGGTATGGGTATGGGTATGGGTATGGGTATGGGTATGGGTATGGGTATGGGTATGGGTATGGGTATGGGTATGGGTATGGGTATGGGTATGGGTATGGGTATGGGTATGGGTATGGGTATGGGTATGGGTATGGGTATGGGTATGGGTATGGGTATGGATATGGATATGGGTATGATATGGATATGGGTAGGGATATGGGTAAGGTATATCCTAGTTAGCTAGTTTAGGTACTATTAGTTTAGTGTAGCTATTTAGGTGGAGGGACTAACTTTTGGGGGAAGGGAGGGGATGG
>JPKE01001262.1:0-34720 GCA_000750995.1 Pseudogymnoascus sp. VKM F-4520 (FW-2644) | reverse complement strand
ATGGAGGTACAATGCACGGTTACCCCATATGCACGGTTACCCCATACGTCACGTTACTGTAAAATTAAATTATTTATTAAAGTCACAAACTTCCTTCGATATGGACACTTTGAAGAACAAAATACAATAATTCTATAGGTCACGACTTAGAGCTACATTATAACAAGGCTGTAAAAGCTGAAAAGTACTAGGGTTCCTAATTGGTAGGCGATAATATGACAAGGGGTAGGCGGCTGCTAGTGGCTGGCTGACAAGCTACACCAGACCAGAACAGGCCTACAATGCATCGTCTTGAGGGCATCAAAAACCTAAGGCGCTGCCGCTCGTCCACAAGGCTGGATGTCGCTAACTGAAGTAAAGAGCGAGTGTCTGCTATCGCCCTGTTAGACCCCGCTTCCTACCTACATTATTTCTCGACATATATGCCTTTAAGCTACAACCATGGTGTCGGGCCGACCCCTAACATGGCGGATCCAGAGCATTCCAGCCGACTTCACCGAGGAGCGGCTGAAGTCGTGCTTCCACAGCGACGATAAGAAGTGTATTGAAATCAAGTCGCTCGTGCCGGACGTAAGCAACTACGATGGGGATGGCACGCTAACGGCGACAATGCTGTTCTCGCCGCGGGCTGATACCTTCGTCGTAGGCAAGGGCGGCACGCTAACTGCGGCAATGCCGCGGGAGCCGCGGGCTGAGGAATATAACGACTTCGACATAGACAAGGACTTTATCGGCTTCACGCCGCTCAACAACCCAGGCAAGGATGTCTGCGCAGAGTAAGTGCCTAATATGACAAAAGGGAAGAGGAAGGGAATTGTCCTAGAGCAACTTCACTAACACAAGGCAATTGTAGCATTATTGCAGTCACCGGCCTCGGAGGCCATGCGTTTGGATCTTGGGCGCATAGCGCACAGAAGATGTGGCTACGAGACTACCTGCCGCGGGATATCCAGAACCGGGCCCGGATTCTCATCTACGGCTACGAGTCGCAGCTGCACGGCGCCAACACAGCCAAGAGCATTATCTCAGACTATGGGAACAGCTTTACCCAGAGCCTAATGGATCTAAGGGACCATCCTTCTGTGCGTTCTTTCTTTTTCTTACCCCTTTCATCTTTCTCTATAATTACAGCAGCTACTAACCTTCTCATAGTGCAGGGATAGGCCCCTTATCCTAATTGTACGTGTTACCTGCTAACATAAAGACTACTAACTTCTTATAAGGAACTTAGACTAACTACATCCGAGTAGGGCCATAGCCTCGGCGCCCTTATCATCAAACAGGTAGTAATGACTCCTTTATATCTAAATCTCATGCTAACCCCCCTAGGCCATCACCGATCTAGAGCCCAGCATCCGCTCCCGCCTCCCAGTGCGCACCCTCATCTTCTTTGGAGCCCCGCACAACGGGCTAGAGGTGACAGCGTTAGAGACACTTGTCAAGGGCCGCCCAACGCAGACGCTGATCAGCGAGTTAAAGCGTGAATCGCCGACGCTGACGGGTCTGTCAGAGCGGTTCCGGCACGTGGCTAAGGACATGACAATCCACACGTACTACGAGTCGCGGCCGACGAGCACGGTGGACGAAGGACCGGACGGCCAATGGGAGCGGCGTGGCGAGCCAAAAGTGATGGTGGAGCGGTCGTCGGCGCTGCTCAACCTCGAATCCGAGAAGACGCGCATGAAGGTCGACGGCGACCACAAGGAGATCGCGCGGCTGCGGCGCGGCCAGGGCGGTGTCTATCCCAACGTACTGCGCATCATTAAAGAGGCGCTGGTTAGCGCCTCAGACCAGTTCGCAGCGACACTAAGCAGACAAGCCTACCATAAGGCGGTGCAGGCAGCTGATATCGAGGCGGAGGAGGGCAGACAAGCCTATCTTAAGGCGGTGAGTGATGCGGAGGAGGAGGGTAGAAAATTTTACACTGAGGCGGCGCAGGCAACTGAGACCGAGCCGGAGGAGGCGTTGGCCGTGAAGCCGGATCCCGGTGTCAGTGTCGAGCGAAACACCACCCATGACATATGGGGCTACGGCAACCACAACCTAATATGCGACAGCTGCTACGACGAATTCCCTAAGACTCAGATGCACCAGCACTGCTACATCTGTAGGAATGGCAACTACAACGTCTGCCAGTCCTGTAACGCCAAGGGCAAGTCGTGTCCAGGGGGTCACGACATGGTCTCGCGACAGCTGGAGGATACCCGGGAGGACGACCAAGGAAAGGAAGGTGATGGGACCAGCGGCTGGTGCGACTTTTGCACCTACAAATTCCTTGACTACAGTCTCTACTACACGTGCGTCGTCTGCAATGCGGGGGACTTTGCCATCTGCATAAACTGCCGCAAGTCAGGCCGTATCTGCGTTACGGGCCACAAGATAGTGAAGCCAAAGGTCTTACTCGGCAAAGCCAATCCTAAATCTCTGGCGGAAACTATGATATACTGCATTATACCTGGGTGCAACTGCGGCCGGGTTAATATGAGTGGGATAAGTGGGTTCAAACCCGCCATGGCCGGCCTCACTTCAACCCAATATCACCATTGAGGCAGCAAGGGGCTTAGATTCTATGCTATGCCTATTGGCAAGTTTGAGAGTAAAGAGCAATTGGATCGCAAGCTTGTGTATGGCAGAGCGGATGGGATGCCTAATTCTCTAGAGTCTATGGTCGTATGTAGAATATTCTTGCATATCCGTCTTCGAGGACCTATGAACCGCCCCCCTTGCCTTTAATCTCTCAACTTACACGTCAACTACCTCTGCCATCTCGCCCGCCTTAAACACAATGAAGTCTATATATACCCTTTTTGCACGGTTAGGCGCTCCGAGTTCACGAAGCACTTCTCCACACTTCCGCATATAACTAAAGTCTAGATTGGAAACTCCTGGAAGTATCACAACTGAAGCCCACCTTCTTACCCCCCACTACTTACTTTCCCTCGCCCACTCCGGCACAACTCTCTTCAAGTACCTCATAAACTTCCACAAACCAACCGCACTCTCGACATTCCCCTCCTTATCCGTGACCCGTTCGGGCCACGCAATACCGACTCCCTTCAACCCCTTAATCTCTCCATAGTCGTCCCTCAGAGCGCCCGTCAGGCCATCCGCTTCGATCCTCCCAATATCATCCACCCCCACTTTCTCCCCATCCAAGCTAGTCCGGGGACTTGCCCTCACCAACCGCGGTAGATCCGACTTCTCGAACCCAATCGCCTCACAAATCATATCCACGTCCTTTCCCCCCAGCTCCCTCTCATACGCAGCCTTCTCTCCCTCACCCGGAGTCGTAAAGATCTTCTGAACATACTCCCTCACATCACTCTCCTCCCAAACCCCCTCCTCGAGGTTCTCCCTCGCCCAAACCGCCGTCTCGCCCTTCAACCCCGTATTATCCCTTAAGATCCAATCGCCCTTGTCCACCGCATAGCGCAGCAGGTGGCGACTAAACCACTTCACCCTCAGCCCCGGGTGCGTGCTTCGCGCTAGCTCGTACAGATTCCGGAGGACCAGGATCGCGGAGTGCGACGCGCCCACCAGAGCGATCTTCACATCCCTGTTCCTCGGCAGCGCTTTCGCCAGGATCGTCGGACTAAGCGCGGTGTCGAGGTGCAAGGGAGCGAGATGACCATACGTATCCGGCAGGCGCGGCGGGAGCGGACGCGCCCCGGTAGCAAGGACAAGAAGTCTCGTCGTGGCGATGTCCATCTCCTTCCCCTGCGCGGCGCGGTTCGGCCGCGTAGCAACGCTCCACACGCCCTCCTCATTCACCGCACCGGCTTCCATATGCCCGTATTCCATTACCACGTCCGCATCCCTCCCTAAACCCGCGGTAAGCTCCACACACATGTCACCCGCCGCAGCGAGGTCACACCCCGTGTCTTGGTCCATGGCCTGTAGAGCCGCATACGCGGGGGGCGTCGGGTCTTGATCTGCTATCTTCCGGAACGCGGCCGTGGCGCGCGCGAACGCGATGAAGAGCGAGACTTTGGTGTTACTGTCATGTAGTTAGTATTTCTGGAATTCCAGAAGGGGGGAGGACGAGGGTCATGTGACTCACCTTGGAACCTCCCTGTATTGGGCATTGAGTCGGCCACCTTGGAATTTCTCGTCTATCCATAATATAGGTTTGACATCCTCATCAAGGAGTGTCCCGACCGTGGCTAGGCCCGCAGGGCCACCGCCGACGACGATGGCTCCGTAGAGTTGCTGATTGACTGATGGGTGACGATCTGGGATGACTGTCTCCTCGACGCTCCCTGGCTTCTTTGTCTCGACGGTGAACCTACGGAGGCCTGCCGCGGTTGCACAATCAAGTGGTGCCCCCCATATAGCGGTTGCCTTTCGATGAAGGTGCCTTAGAATAGAAGGGTTCCTGTGAATAAGGACCATGGTGCCTAATTCTTAGAGCCTGTAGTGGGAGACTCGAGAGGTACCCTTCTAAAAAGGTACCTTTATTTTGCGGGTATACCAGACAGAAGTACGGGCGTTATCACGCGTTATCACGTGATTTAAGTCGTGTTGAAGCCCTCTACGAGCATCATAAGCTGCCTACCTAGCCTAGAGCACCTCAGCGGGGGAAAGGACGATATTATGTGATTCCATGTATTATGTGGATTCATGCTTTTGTACTTGATAAAATCCATCTCAGGGGCATATTACCCCCCTAGTATACACACAAAACCCAGTCGAAAATCCATCAAACCCCCTTGTGTATATACCCTTGTTGCCAACCCCCCCACGCTTCCGACGCAAACCGATTCCCCCTTAAAACCCAAACAGCCATCCCAGAACTCCACACAAAACTCCACACAAATAAACCTATCCGAAACTTATAAATCACTCAAACCCCCTATTCTCCTTCTCATCCCTCCCATACTTCCCCGCCTGCATCGACCTCCCCTCCCCCTCTCGCCTCGCGCTCCGCGGCGGCACCGACAGGGTATCCTGCGGTCTATTCCTCACCGGCGTCCTGCGCGCTGGTATGCTCGTATCGCTCCCATCATCGCTATCGCTCTCCTCCTCGTCCCCCGCTCTACGAGCCTCGCCCGACTTCTCTACCTCTCGCGGCGAGCTATGCACCGGTAGCGCAGTCGGACGCCCACCTACCCCGGCGCTCTGGCGCGCCTCGGGGGGGATAGATGATGCCGCGGATGAGGGTGCGGGAGTGGGTTTCTGCAGTGGTGGCGCGTGTAGTTTTTCGTTAGGGGGGGTATGCGAGTATGACGACGAGTCGGACAGGATCTCAATAAGATCCCCCGTCCTCGTCGTAGTAGCGCTTACTCTCTTCTCCGCCCCCAGCTGTCCACCATAGTGCGCACCGCCCACCTGCAGATTCTCCCACTGCACCTGTGCATCGTGAACAGGCACCTTTTTTGATTTCAGCACCCCGAATGTGCCGCCGTTGTCGGCGTTGTAGGGGTGTTGTGCGTGCGAGTGGGAGTGGGAGTGCGCGTGCGCGTGCTCGCGCCGTTCTTGGTCGACGTAGAAGGGAGGGGCGGCGTAGGTTCCCATTCGTGCTACCGGGGCAGGGTGGCCGTCGTAGCGGTCGCGCGGAGTAGAGCCGCTTGGCTCGGTATTGACGCTTGTGAATCCGCCTGCCGGGGTTTGGTGCTGGTGGTAACTAGACTGCCGATATGGGTCATGTTGCGGTGTGCTGTGAGGTGGCCTCTCGGCATGTAGTGGTGGCCTAGAGCGCGGTATGATGCCATTCTGCCTCTGCGCCGTCGTCGGGCGATTATCAGATTTCAGCACCTGATCTGGATGCGGAAGTCGCTGCGCCCCGTTGAATCCTGGACGGGGGTACTCGTCCACGCTGCGCCTGCGCTCCGTATCATCGCGGAGCGGATCATACATTGACGGATTCCTCCCCCTAACCTCCACTTCGCCCGTGCGCCTCCTTTTCGAGTCCGGCTCGCTCGGCTCCGCACGGAACGAAGCGATACGATTTATCGCCGCGAACCCGTTCGTGCTAGGTGGCGTATCAACCATGGCGATGTCAACGCCACCGCTGGGCGTGCGCACTGCATTCGCGGTGGCGACTTTGGAGCGGCGGACTTGCACGCCGTATTCGCGGCGGATGATGGATTTGCGGGTTGAGCTGCCGGCTTTGAGACGCTTGATTTCGGCATGCCGGTCCGAGGAGGAGAGATTGGGGGACACTTTGGCGAGGACGGATTCGAAGCGGCGCTCTTCCTTTTCGAGTTTTGCGTTCATCTCGGCGAATTGTTCGGGGGTGAGCGCGACGGATGCTTTTGCACTCGAAGTCGGCGTGAGGTGCTGTTGGTATTGCTGTGGAGAGGGGTGCATGGGTAGTGGCTTGGGAGAGGCCTTGAATTCCGAGAAGCGCGCTGATGGCATTTGCGCGTTCTGTGGAGGAGAATAGGTGCGCACGTTCAAGGCCCCAGGATATGGCTCTGGTTTCCGAACGTCTTTGGGTGTTAATTCTCTTGGAGGCTCTGCATACTTTGATGCCTGCTCAGCTTGAAGCTGTGCGTTAGGAGACGTTGTCGCTGATGTTTCATGGCCCTTGCAGACATTGTTCAATCGGTGCTAGAGGCTGTCAGCAAGTCACAGAGCATAGGCTGGGGCAATACATACATAAGTGAGGCCGCCAGATGTTGTGAACCCCTTTGAGCAGAGATCACACCAAAACTTCAATGGAGCAGTTGGCCTTTGTCTCTCACAGACCTTACGATCCATATGATACTTCAATCCGGCAGATTGGAGAAACGTCGCGCCACAAGCTGGGCACACCTTGCGCTTACTTTTGCGCTTGGTATGTCCCTCAGTCTGGCTAAACACCGTCTGCGACCCCTGACCTGCATCGTTCTGCTGCTTCATCCTGAACTCCATCAACCTCTCCTTTGCCCAACTATCCTTCCGGGCTCCACTCTCTACCTCTAACACTTCGGGCATCTCGACCTGCAATTTCTCGTCTGCTTCTTCCTCCGTGTCGGTCGGCTCATTAGCCTCCGCCCTCTCGACTGGCACAACCATCTCATCCGCCTCCACCAAGTCCATCTCATCATACCCCAACCGTCTCGCCTTAGCCAACACCGCCACTAAATCCTTCGCGCTAATACTCTCCAACCTAATCGCCATTGCCTGGTCCAGAAATTCCTTGTAGTGCTCACTGGCCACCTCCAAGATCCTTTCCTGTTCATCCTCCAAGATCTTGGTCATCACGTGATCCGAAGTCCGCCCCATCAGGCTACGAATAAAGAAAGACTCATCGCTGGAGGAACCAAGGAGGCATTTTCGCCAGTTTTGGCGCACGCCGGCGCGGGCTGCTGCGGGTGAGATCGAGGCGAGTACAGCGTTGAAGTTGGATAGCTCGCGATCGTAGAGCTCGTTGTGGTGGCTAGAGTTAGTTGATGGTGCTGGTGATGGGTGGCCAGATGAGGGTGGCGCATCGTGTGTTTTGGCGTGTAAGGCGGTGGAAATTTTGTCGCTTTTTGTGTCGCTATGGTGAGTCGGCGGCGCTTCAGGATCTAGATCCATGGGCTGTTGCATTTTGAGGGTGTTACAGGGTGCACATCAGACCCTTGCTGTGATAATCCGCTGATGGTTGTCGCGCGATAGGTGAAGTAAGGCTGCGTCGTGATGATAACGTACGACCAACCTTTTGAAGAATGAAGGACCCTTTGACAACAACAAGAAGAAGGGTTGGTTTTGAGTTAAAAGAGAGAACAAAGAGCTCACGCGCCAACAAGAGAGGTTATGGTTTGAAAGCAGTGGCAACGGGGGGGGGTGTAGTATATTATGGATTATGAACAAGCCAAACTTTTTAAGAGTTCATGGTGGAGCTACAGACAGATATATGGGTTGGGAGCGTTAGCAGTATTAAAAGAAAAAGTCTAGAGGCAAAAAACGACCTTGCTACAACCGCTACAACCAAGCCGCGCGCATTAAACTGTAAGCTGGAAAAATACTGGGAAAGAAAGAAGAGGGACAGTTGATTGGCCGTATCAACTTTATTAATTGTCTAAATAGTAGACTATCGATAAGTAAGCGTCAAATTTAGTATGAGCGACGTAACAAAACTAACAAATCAGACCCCGATTGAGACTTATAATTAGTTTTACTAGGGATACTAATAGTAAAGTAGGGATGTATGATATAGTGACTTGGAGGTACACGGAGTACATGACATATAGTAGAGTATAGTACGGCAGAGTAGAGTATAGTGTAAGTATAGTGAAAGTACATATGCATCCAGGTAGTATTTACTATGTGTAGGTAGTGTAGTGTACTGGAATATATTATGTAGTATACTATTAGTATTAGTAGTACATTGTACTCTTTGACACCGTATCTCCTATATTAAATCGGGAAAAAAAGGGAAAAAAAGGGAAAAGGAAAAAGAAAAATATGATTAATCAAAAATCCCCCATCTCTGCGCCCGATTACGCGATATACAGTTAGTGCCAACATACTACAAACATACTACCAACAATCCGGAAAAAAGGACAATCAAGGGATGATCCTCCGCTCGATTAGGCAGTCAAAGTCAGACGGCCTATCGTTCCAATATCTATACGGAGTATAGCTCGTATAAAAATATATAATGTGTCTTAGTTACTGGCTGATCTCGGTTTCATTTTCGTCACCCTGAAGAGTCTGCTTCGCTTCGCAATATTGGAAAAGTAGAGTATACAGTACTGTACTGTACAGTAATATACATACTATAACTATAATATACTTGCTCTATACATATACAAATACTAATCCCCGAACTCACACCACTTTACTACTGTGATAATATTAACATTAATCTTCGTGTCCTCGTCTGCGCATCCCCCTTCAAATTACTAATTACCACCCCTCATCCCTGCCTCAAACCTCGAACAACAAAGCACCTTCCTCTATTCTAGACCATATACATAATATCCATAAACTAATCCATAAACTACCCCCCCTCCCCTCCTCCCCTATCACCACCCTCCACGATCACCATCTCAGCGGGACAACATCCCATCTCAGCTGGACCTACCCGCAAAACCCGCGAAACCGCAACCACCATGACGCTATCCCATAGTATCAAAAACAAAACCCTCCGAACCCCCATCACGTGCGAGCCAATGAAACCGCGTCATTTGCCTAAATCCGCATTTAAACAGAAGAGGCTGCTGCAGTAACTTCCCCATTGCGGTTAAGGGCGGTTGTGTGACAGGTGTGAAACATTCCCAACACGCGAGTATACAATGTAGCATAGGTATTAGTATACGTACATAGTATTATAGTACGAGACATACATGCCAGAGAGACAGGAAACTGTAACAGTCGCATGTTATTTGTGTCTGCACCCAATGGGAATTTTCGCATGGCTATCTTTGTTCAGCTCAATAAAAGCATGGTTACAGTACAAAAAAAACAAAGAGCTGCAGGTATCATGCGCTAAACCAACGCCCTTCCACACCACGCCCTTGTCCCAAAAAAATATCCCCATCGTATAGCCTTGTTTCAAATCCATGCTGCATGCATATCGTACAGTGTGCCTGTTATACAGCATATTGAACACGTCTGAGAAATGACCAGGTCCGCGTCAGTCAAGTCACAGTAGCACTGGCCCCCCCAAAAAAAAAGGCAATCACCACATCACATCACATCACCTCACCCCGTAACCCTTCTCACCCACAACCCGCTCGGTTCATAAACAGCCCTCTCATCAGCCTTCTTCAGCGCCCGATGCAGCTTCAACCCCACTTCATGCTCCTCCCTCCTAATCCCCGCCAAATCCCCCCTCAACACCTCAACCTTCTTCTTCTCCTCCTCACGCCTCACCATCTCCGCCTTCCGCGCCTCAGTGCTCATACCCGGCCCCAACCCCGTCATCTCGCCCGGCATCAGCTCCGTCATCCTGCGAATAGATGAATCAATGTTATTCCGCTGCCTCGCCAGGTCCCCGAGCTGCGCCTGCAGCGCGGCCACTTTATCAATCGCCTTCCCCTCCTCAGGGGACTTGGGAAGCGCCTTGGACAACGAGGCGCGGTGCGACATGCTGATGAATTTTGGGTCGCCTGAGGGCGGGTGCCGGAGCGCGCCGGTGGTGCGGTCGAATGTATAGTTCGGTGCTCCGACGGGACGGCGCCGGTTGAGGATCGGTGAGTTGGCAGGGACGGAACTGGTGTATTGGTAGGGCTCGACGGGCTGGGGGAGGGGAGGCACGGAGTCGGTGCTGGGGCGAGGAGAGGAGGTGGTGGTTGAGGGGGCGTAGGTGGTGACACTGAAGCGGGAGACTTCTTGGGGTCGGCTTGCGTATTGAGGCGCGGAGGGGGTGCTGATCGAGACGTCTTTCAGGGCCTCGTGGAAGTTGTGCTCGATGGTAGAGACGGATGGCGGTGGAGTAGATTGTTCGGGCTTGGCTGGAGCCGCGATAGGTCGTCGGGCTTGCACTCGTTGCGATGGGAGGGAGTTTATGGGTGACGAGGGTTGTTCGTCGTGCGGTGGTGGTTCTGGAACTTCTGAGGTTGTGTTCAGGGCAGGATTGAAGTACTGCGGGCCACCGTGCGCGGTTGGTGATACAACGGGAGTCTCATTGGAGGGGGAGGTAACTCTCGAGCCACCAAGCGAGGGGTTGGAAGGCACACGTTTGCTGCTCTTTCTAGGTATTTGCAAGGGCGGCGCGGATGGGTTATCTTCAGGCGCTGCAACGATCGCCATCCTTCCGCTAGACCCCTTCCACTCTGGCTTGCTGCCGCCTAACTTATTACCTTCCTTCAGCTTCCGGACCCGATCACTAAACGATGTCTGGACTTTGGGAGCTGCCTGCGCTGTATTATATGCATCTTCTAAGTTCGTAACAACCGGCGTGAACTGTCCCGGTTGTACGGATGGTGGCCGTCCTCGCTCGCTAGGCTCCCCCGAGTAATCATCCCATCGTGTACCACTTGTCTTTTTCAGGGCAGCAGCGGCTTGCTCCTCTCTCCGCGCAAGATGGCCCGCTGTGGTCGCTTGTGCCTGGTTCCGCCGTTTCTCGCGTCGCGCGACTGGGATGCTGCTTTCCTGTCTCGACGACTGCCTGGTCGAGTGCGCTTGTGGGACTTCACTTGGATGTGTATTATAGGATTGAGGGACCATTTCACTTCGAGGCAGATCTGGTGAACTGGGCGGGGATATCTCTACTTGCTCCTCATAACTCGAGACTTGTTCCTGGAATGTCGTGGGGGGCGGATACCGTGGGGAATGTTGGGAATATACGGATGACGGTGGTCGATATTTGCCTCCTTGTCGTGCCTGTGATTGCTCTTGAGACTCACTGCGGAGTTGTTAGCACTAGTATATGGAGGTCATGGCAGGAGTTGGCTTACTTTGGCAGAGCTGGAAGGCCTCGCGATTGCCTCGGTGCTTGCAAGTTACCATAGTTATCCTGGGGCGAGAGTGTAGAATCTAGAGGGCTTTCTGGGTCGCCTCCATTGCCGCCTGGCGAGACAGGTTGGTTTTGGTGCTTCGCCGACTTGCCCTGTTGCATTCGTTTCCACATTGTGGTTTGCGACAATGTGATAGAGGTCGATGGCATTCGATCAGCCAAGTGATAGCCACAGTCTCTACGCAATGAGATAAGTAAGTTTGATCAGGATCGGAGGGTAGATAGTATTCGAGGGCGCAGCAGGCGAGGACAAAGAATGCATGGAGTAGCTAGAGAAACAGGCAATGACACCTCGTCCAGTTGGAGTTGTGGCCTTGCCGTTGCGCCTGCCACTCTCAGACGAAATGAAGGCCTTCAGACCTTAACCCCTCCTCTCCGCGACTGTTAGCACCTGTAATCTTCTTTGGAAATGATCCGCACGAAGGCCGAAGGACTAGAAACCCCTTGTCTAGGGAGGAACGTGGTGTACTTGAAACAGACTGTGCCGTTTTGGCGATGGCTGTTATGGGTCGTCAGGGGTCAGTCACCATGATTCGTTTCACGATAAGATGTTCATATACGACAAGCGCTGTGAATCATCTCTCCATGGACAGTGACCAGCATGCTCAATGATTCTGTGAGACACTTAAACATTGCTCGGCGCATTATTACAACTTGCACTTGTAGTACCTGGAATGGTTTGAAGTGTTATCCTGACCCCAAACCCCACCTTTCGTCGATCTGTCTGGTCTACACTCAGGGACCTATCTAGAATGTAACCGTTCTTGGCTTAGAACAGGCCCACACCAGACGAGGCTACACAATACCGTAGATGACAGCAGCCTCGCTCCCAACATGAACTGAAGGATGATCTCACATGTGTTCTTGACAATTCACCGGCACGTATTACAGCAGTTTAACAGACGTTAAGATCATATTATCTATGTAGAGCATGCTGTATATTTGCTTCTCTTTTACATCCCCATAATTACCCAGCCTGGAATCAGCTCCGAGCGCGCCATGGTTCTCTTCGAACCAGTTCTCATCTATCTACCAACAGGTCTATTGAGGAACGGGTGCTTCAGCGCCTCTGCTGGTGTGCACCTCTTTTCGGGATTCAGCGCAAGGCATTTATCCAATAAGTCGATGAACAGGTTCAACTCCTTCATCTCGTCGTCTGGCAACCCCTTGGCCCCCGACGCAAGTCTCGTTCTCAAATCCCTGGTAGGCTTTGCGAGGGCAAGCGTCTTGACTGTGTCTCTTCCGCTCAACTTATCCTGTTCTACGCTCAGAAAGTTTGTCTGCTCGTCAAAATGCATGTGAGCAAACTGTGATTTCTTTAGCATCTTTGTGGTGAACTTGCCGCGACACTCCATGATAGAGCGCAGCATCTGGTTGTTAGATCGGCCCACAAATAGGATTTTGCCGGTATACAGCTCATACAATGTGCAGCCAACAGACCAGATGTCAATAGCGAAGTCGTATGGCATTCCTAGAATGATCTCAGGAGCACGGTAGAAGCGTGACACTAGGTAAGGTGTGATTTCGTTGTCGGAGGCATCCGAGGCAGATCCCAAATCGCAAATCTTGAGCATGCTCCGGTTTTCATTGACCAGAATATTATCTGGTTTCAGATCGGCATGGAGGATATTACACTTTCGCATGAGTGTCAAACCAAGGAACATTTGTTGGGCATAGACGCGCACAGCACGGATATTGATGCCGACGTCCCGGCCAAACTTCTTCAATACCTCACGCAGGTTGATGCTGAGATGCTCAAAAACCATGCAGAGATGGCCCTTGTGCTCGAAGTGGCGTTCCAGTCGAATCATGTGCTTTTTATCCTCGGTATCTGCACTCATCAACTTCTGGAGAATTTCAATCTCCTTCATGCCCGCCTTTCTCATCGTCTCGTTCGCGCGGATCATCTTGATTGCGACCAGCTTCTTCGTTGTGATATCGGTAGCTCTCACAACACCAGAGAACATACCCTTTCCAAGGTTGGCCTGGACATGATATTTTCCGTCAAGGAGTTCACCTAAAATCACCTTGTAGTATCCTTCGGCGTCATCCCAATTATCCAGCATCCCGACATTCAAAACCTTTGCTTCCGGTATTGGGACAGCGACGGCTGAGTCTCCAGTTTTACGTGTGGTCCCAGCAGTCGTTTCCGGTTCTTCGGCAAACATATCGTCGTCGTCGTCGTCCGCAAACATGTCAAAGTCGTCCTTTGATTTTTTGGGCTTTTCCTCGACCTCTTGTACGGACGCTGGAAGTAAAACCTCTTGTTCAGCGGTGGGCTTTGTCTCGTCGTACGCAGATGACGGAACGTCTCCAGTGAGGCGATTATCGTCCCGGAATCTGTCTTCCTTCATATCCATTGTTGGGTCGTAGTCGGCTGCAGAAGGGCCATCCTCTGGGTTAGCTCCTCCTCCTTCATTGGCTAGCTCTTGGTCATTCAGGGCTGCGAATGCGCTTGGATCCTGGATTTCCTTGGGTGTTGAAGGAGTAGCAACGTCTGGAGAAGCTACATTTTGGCTGTTAGAATGTAACGTTTTGAAGGGTATTCCCGCCTTACCATTCCTTGTTGGCTGTGTGTCCTCGCCGTCCTGTTCGCTTTGGCTCCGAGTTTCTGGCGTTGCTCGGTCTCCTATCTGTAAAGCCTGCACCATTAAAGGCGTAGCCGATCCTTTATACTTCGCTTTGATCGCTTCCCGGCGTTTCCGTCGCTGTTCAATCAATGCTGCTTCATCAAGAGGCTCTGTGTCAGATGGTGGTTCTTCCACAGGGGGGTGGGATCTATCGAGGGTTAGTATTTATCCAAACGGTCAAGGAATATTCTATAAACTAACTTTTCAATATCACGCTCGCTCCTATGGCTATCACCACGCTTCTGTGAGTATCCTTGAACAAATTTAGCCTCTCCATTTGAAAGGTCAGTTGGCATCGGGCCATTGGCCCTTTTGCTCACTGACTGGTCTCTTGAACCCTGGCGTTGATGACCTCCATAACCATTCATCCTTGGCCTGTCAGGCAAATTGCTCCTACTGCCGCTGTAGTTGTCTCGCTGTGGTTTCGTATTATAGTTGCCTCGAGTTTCAGTTTCGCGAGAGGCTCGATATGGAGAGCGGCTGCGTGTTCGAGTTCGTGAGCGTCTGTCCCGGTTCCTGTCTCCATCGTCGTATCGAAGACCAGTTGGTGCAGCGCCTTCCCTATCCAGATCTTCGTAGGAGTGCTGGCCACGCCGTTGGGTCGGACGGTCTTCCAAGTGACCCTTGAATCGTCGAGAGTCTCTGTGACTGCGAGAGTAGTGGTCGTCATCCCGATTTCGCTTTGAACCCCTTGGTGATAAGCGTCTCTCTGCTGAGCGCCGCATGGCGGAAACAACGCTATCTTCGATTGACAGAGACGGAGAAGGCGAGTATCTAGATCGTATTCTGTGTTGACGGTCAACTGAAGTGTCTTTCATCTGCGGCGACGTAGTTGCCTTGTCTAATCCTGTATCTCTTATCTCCCCCTCATCCGAGCTAGATGAAGCCATCGTCGCAGATGACTTTGCTGAGTCCGATATAACCCACTCCCTTTGATGCCAGAACGTGTGTCAGTAAAGGATCAGAAGTGAATCTCTGTGTGAGAATGAGCCCAACCGGGTATATATCTTCTCGTTCTCCGTTTTCAGCGCATTGTCCAAGTAATTTGGAATCCGCGTTCTTCCCTCGAAGCTTTTGTTTGCACGTATTTGATGCGTTGTTCGAAGTATTAGTCGAGGTCACATCCAAGATTTCGAGTCTGGACACAACAAGGCTTGCCTGACTGACTGCGCTAGTGGCGCTAGTGGCCTTCGGCAATGCGCATAGGAAAACGCCGACTCCAGTTGCCCCTCCTCCAGTTTATCTGAAGCAAACCTTATCTGCATCTACACTCCGGATTTTCAACGTACAACTCAACTCATCTACCCAAACTAATACTTTATTCAAGTATAGTCAGCAGAATGGGTGGCGCAGACAGAGCAGGTGTGTTATGGCATAAATAACGTAGGGTACAGGGTCTAACTCTCTACAGGTGGAAAGGCCAAGCCCCTCAAGGCACCGAAGAAGGCGCCAAAGGCCGAGATGGATGACGAGGACAAGGCTTTCGCTGAGAAGCAACGTGCCGGTATGTTACATGCGCACTCTTGAACGCTCGTATACTAAAAATTTACAGATGCGAAAGCCAAGGCTGAACTCGCTGCGAAGGCTAAGGGAAGCAAGGGACCCCTCAACACTGGCTCGCAAGGAATCAAGAAGAGCGGAAAGAAATAAAGCATTTAGATGGTTGCCTGGATAAATTAAAGCCATGCTACGAGCAGACGGTCGATGAGCGCAGCATGGAGCAAGGGCGTTTCTCTGGTCATCAATATACAATCACAAACAGCAGTTTTCTCGCTACGGGGATGCATGTCAGATTTTGAACTTTTACCTGCATTATCGCATGACGATATCGTTTAAAAAGCATACGATCTTCCTGTCGGTGTTCCTGATTCTCTGGTCCGCTTCATTCCTCGCCGGCAGCAACGAGCTTTCCCACAACTAGATACTTCTCGTTGAACCTCTCCTCCCATCCCTTCAGTGCCTCCACCTGCTCGTCATTGAGATCACTTAACGTATCCAACGGCCCGTCCAGGTCACTCGTCAGCATATCCTCGTCGAAGCTGCCATGGGCCAGTCCTCGGCTGGCATCTCGTCCAGCAAAGTTTTCGTACGGTCCACCTGGCCCGTAGAACTGGCGGCCAGAAGTAACATCAAAGACACGGCCCCGTACCGCGAGATATACTGGCGCACCGTTTGCGCCGTTGTTTGGAAGTAGAGTGCGTGGGGTGAAGGTTTGGAAGACGACAGCGGGAGGCTGCTTCGGAAGGGCGGTTGGTGTTTTCGGACGTAGTTGATAGTAGATAATAAGGACGAAGAGTGACAGCAGGATGGCATTTATGGGCGTGAAGAGTGTTGCTCTTTGTTAGAGTTAGCTAGGGCCTGGGGATCTGAGAGGTGCCAACCAACACTTCGGCCTTTGGCAATGACCTCGCGGCTTCTGAAGAACAATTAGCAGGCGTTCGGCTTTGCGGATGCCCGGCATACCTTTGGCCACTCTATTATCGACGTAATCCATCTTGATGTCAGAATTCCGATGAGAGCTTGGTTGTTTCGAAGAAAATGGTGTTCAGATCGCGGGGGATTGAAGCCAGAGAAGCATAGTCGTACTTGAGTTGCGGGACTTTCCAGTTGGTGGTACAAAATGTTAGGATAACCACCAACCCTCTGAATCCGATTGCCAATGCGTTTATGTCTCGGGCACGTGATGACGAATCTTGTTGCATAACTTTCATCATTAGTTGTCTTTTTTATGGGACCTTGTGTTTACAATATCTTAATATCTTGATCACTCTAATTAAATCACATCTGTATTTAAGACATTTTGCTCCCAGAACTGAGCACAGTTGCTTGTTTTCTTGAAAATATATGACGAGCGATACCTTGGTGTTTTATGTATTGTAGGGGGGTTGTCATGTCGGTGTTTTACCAAGCCACTGCCGAGCGTACAGTAGTGCGTGGACCATCCCTCAGATAGCCTCAGTCGAAGGGACTTACGTTATTGATACCATACCATTGCCAGACACCAGCATCAAGGTCCCATTGAAGCGTCAACATCTAATGGATTCTCATGTGATGGATACCCTTTCCTAGACATTATCAACCTAAGCATCTACATCAACAACTGGAATATAGCCAGAGGCAGCCGCATGCGCCCCCCCTCGAGGCACCATGCCCGACGAGAAGCCCTACAAATACGAGAACCTCCCTATACCTACATATGACGAAGCGACATCCTCTCGATCTCCCACACCTGCAACGTCGCGTCCGGACGAACCGAGCAATAATGAAGAGCGTCAAGGGCTTCTGGGCGACGAAGCTCGACTCCCTGTACCAACAAGGCGCATAGGTTACCGCCCACCTCCCACGGAGGATGACGAGTCTCGGCGAGAGAGCTTGGACTCTCTCGAATTCCTTGGGTCAGATGAAGGGAGAGACTCGATGGCGGCGGAGGATGAAGAGATGCGGCGGGAAATGGACGAGATGGAGATAGAGGAGCCTCCGGCAGAACAATCTCGCTGGGGAAAGCGCATATCCAGTATCTCTCAGTCATTACACTTTCCGTTTAAGATACGGCTACCAAAGTGGAAGTTCAAGTTACCGAAACTAGACGCATCGATCTTCATACTACTAGCCCGGATGTTTGCGCTCCTTGTAGTAGTAGGGCTGGCCTACCTACTCTTTATGAGCGACTTTTTCTCGAATGCGTCACGCCGCATGGGGGGCAACATGTTCCAGGCAGAGCGTGTGAGGGAGTGGCTACAGGAGCAGATTGATTCGAACAACATCAGGGACAACCTCCAACATCTCACAGCTTACGACCATCTTGCTGGAACAGAAGGTGACTTTGCGTTAAGCAACTGGATTCAGCAGCAGTTTCTCAACGCTGGGCTAGAGAATGTAGTGAGAGACAGATACGATGTATATCTAAACTATCCAAAGGCTGGCGGCCGTGCAGTGGAGATTTTGAACGCGGATGGCTCCGTGAAGTGGAAGGCAAAGCTCGAAGAGGATAATGTGTACCCAGAGGAAAAGAGACAGCAAGCCCTAGCTTTCCATGGCCTTTCAAAGTCAGGAAACGTAAAAGGCCCGTTAATATATGCGAATTTTGGGTCACGCGAGGATTTCAAGCGATTAAAGGTCAGCGGGATCGACACAAAAGGTGCGATTGCATTGGTGAAATATTTCGGGACTCAAAGCGACAGGTCTTTGAAGGTCAAGGCTGCGGAACAAGCGGGTTTCGCGGGATGCATCATCTACAGCGACCCTGCAGAAGATGGATTTACCAAAGGGAAGAGCTGGCCGGATGGAAGGTTCATGCCAGCTGATGGTGTTCAGAGGGGTTCGGTCGGCCTGATGAGTTGGGTAATTGGAGATGTTCTAACACCTGGTTGGGCAAGTGTAAAGGGTGCAAAGCGTTTGCCAGTAGCGAACAACCCAGGCCTTAACAATATCCCCAGTCTTCCTCTTGCTTGGCGAGATGCCCAAGTCCTTCTGCAGTCTTTAAAGGGCCACGGGCAAGCTGCACCTCCAGAGTGGAAGGGTGGCGTGCCAGATGTCGAATGGTGGACTGGAGACTTGTCGTCGCCAGTCGTCCACCTCAAGAATGAACAGGATGAGGTTGAGCAACAGCCAATCTGGAACGTCATCGGGCGAATTCAAGGAATTGAGCAAAGTGAGAAGTCAATTATCATTGGTAATCATCGCGATGCATGGGCGTTCGGTGCAGCTGATCCAGGATCTGGGACAGCTATACTTATTGAATTGGTCCGAATTTTTGGGGATCTGAAGCGCCATGGGTGGCGTCCTCTACGAACCATTGAATTCGCCAGCTGGGATGGAGAGGAGTACAACCTCATTGGCTCTACTGAATACGTCGAGAACAATATCGACAAACTACGAGCGGATGGAGTTGCTTATCTGAACGTCGATGTAGCAGTCAGCGGACAGGATTTCCAAGCCTCTGCGTCTCCTATATTCGAGGAGGTTCTCCTCCGTGTCCTGGGCCGCATCAATGACCCTGTGCGAAACGGCAGCACGTTACTTCAGCTCTGGGAGGAGTCTAACAGCAAACTAAAGGGCCTTGGCGCTGGGAGCGACTACGTAGCATTTCAAGACATCGCCGGTGTATCGTCTATTGACTTTGGGTTTACCGGCGACCGGTTCCCATACCACTCTGTACACGACAACTTTGAGTGGATGGAGAAGTTTGGCGACCCCGGTTTCCTATACCATCATATGCTATGCCAAGTCTGGAGTTTACTCATTCTAGAAATGGCGGATAAGCCAATTGTGCCATTGAGTATGACTTCCTACGCCACTGCTATTGGGAAGTATGTTGAGGATCTCAATCAATGGGCCGGATCCAAGGGAGCGAACCAAGCTGGGAAACCGAAGTGGGACATCGAGCCGCTTCGTGCTGCTGCCCTTAAATTCAAGGGGGATGCCGACCGATTCAAGGCTTGGGAGTCGTACTGGGAGAATTTTATAAACAACAATGGAGGCTATGAGCAAGTGGATGTGAGCATCATTCGACACAACTACAACAACCGCGCTTCAAATTTCGAGACTCTTCTTCTAGACTTGGAGGTTGGAGGTGGAGTAAGTCTTAACCCTGTCCATCCCTCGTTTAGACCCAAACTAACATCTGTGGCTTAGGTTCCCGGCCGTGAGCAATTTAAACACGTCCTGTTTGCTCCTCAAGCCTGGTCTGGGTACGACGAGTCATTTTTCCCTGCCATCCGCGATGCTATTGAGGCCGGCGATTGGAAAGCTGCCGAAAATGCTGTTGGAAAGGCAGCCAGGCTTCTCACTATGGCCAGCGACCAATTGGTTGAGGGAGAGTTGTGATAGCTGGCAGGCTTTATATTTTGTATTTGTTTGTCATTTAGCGGGATCTTGTGACTTTCCCGTTGTCATTGCACCTGTAAATTTTCTTTCCTTGGGTAGCAGCAGGCGTTGCATTGGTGGCGTTAGCATATCTTGTTCTTTATAGGGATGGCAAGAAGGTTTTATTGTGTTTATTGTTCGATAGTTACATAGAGAGAAGCTTGACGCGGCGCTGGTAGATAGGCTGACCTAGAGCCTACGCCCTCGAAAGAATGAATATATTACTTTTGTGTCCCTTTTCACATATTGTTACTTTGATACTGCAAGTATGCAGGCAGACTGAAGACCAGCCCAAGTAGAGTCGAGCTGAAAATTGCATTGGACCATCTTGCCATTTAAATACCAATTGACAGACCAGCCATATTTCTGTCAATTCCTCCAATCCTTTTTAAACGAACGAAAAACCTAACAAATATATAGTTTTTGCAAGGGACGTGTTTGTTCCAAACTAACATTTGACAGTTGACTGAGCCAAAGTCGTTAGCTTCCAGATGTGCAACCTGGCGCGGGAGCTAACCCAATCCCCTCGGCTGCAGCTTCCCCAGCCAGCCGTCTCCTGAGCCAATACAATAATTGGCAAAGACCACATCGCAAAGCTTCACGACAAGAACCTCCAACTCTCGACACTCATTCAACAACACATACGTGAACACTGCGCTAAACACTGTAGCGCTGCTTTGCAATCGTGTACAGAATATCCATATCGACTCCGCAATGGCGCCAAAGGCACAGAAAGACAAATACTCCATCCTCCTACCTACCTACAATGAGAGGCGCAACCTTCCAATAATAACGTGGCTGTTGAACCGCACGTTCACCGATCTGTAAGATTCTCCCTGCGCGGCTCCCCTCTCCTCGCCTCGAACTAACGTTGCGTAGTGGTCTCGATTGGGAACTCATAATTGTCGACGATGGCAGCCCAGACGGCACCCAGGTCGTTGCCAAACAGCTTGCCAAAGTATACGCGCCACATGTCCACCTACATGCGCGCGCTGGCAAGCTAGGACTAGGCACGGCCTACGTCCACGGCATGCAATTCGCAACCGGAAACTTCGTCATCATCATGGACGCTGATTTCTCGCACCACCCGAAATTCATCTCCGAGATGATTGCGAAGCAGAAGTCGATCTCGACAAACGGCGGATACGATATCGTCACTGGCACAAGATACGCAGGAAATGGCGGCGTGTACGGTTGGGACTTGAAGAGGAAGCTCGTCTCGCGCGGGGCGAATCTCTTTGCGGATACTGTTCTCAGACCTGGAGTGAGCGATTTGACGGGCAGTTTCAGACTGTATAAGAAAAAGGTGCTTGAGAAGGTGATTCTGAGCACCGAAAGCAAGGGATATACTTTCCAGATGGAGATGATGGTCAGGGCAAAGGCGATGGGTTGCACTGTTGCGGAAGTGCCGATCAGTTTTGTGGATCGCGTATACGGAGAGAGCAAACTGGGTTCATCAGAGATAGCCGAGTATGCGTTGGGGGTCTTCGCCTTGTGGTTGAAGGTCTGAAGGGATGTACATGGGAGTTTGGGGATGGGGTTCACTATACTAATATATGTCATGTCAACTGTAACCGTTACAAACTGCAATTTTCTGTATATTGCTAGGTGCTCAAATTACATTAGCAGCGCTGGCGCAAGATCTTGTGTCTCCCTGGGATGCATGGCACGGGAAAATAAGAATGATGAACATATATGAATTTTTCTAAATGTGATTACATCCCCGTATCGTACTTTACATATTCCTGCCACCAGTAACCATAATGGTCTGGCCACTGACATAAGAGAAAAGTGGACTGGCGACAGCCAGGATGGAGCTGGCTCCCTCAGAGGGGCTACCTGGCCTCCTCAATGGGATATCGGCATATGGGACAGATCCATCTGCGGGCGGCTTGCCCATACCGGGGATACCGAGAGCAACCTTCTCTCCGTCTGCGGTCGTAACAAACTCACCCTTCTCCTTCGCTGCCGTCAAACGTGTAGCGATGTGACCAAACGCGATTGTGTTGGCGCGGACGCCGAACGCTGGGCCCCACTCCTTGGCGATGACCTTGGTGAGGCCGACAACTCCTGCCTTGCCAACAGCGTAGTTGACCTGTCCGGCGTTGCCGTGAATTCCGGAGGTGGAAGAGATGTTGATGATGTTGCGGGGCTCGCCGTCCTTGACGCGGAAGTATGGAGCGGCAGCACGGACGAGCTTGAAGGGGGCGGTGTTGTGGACCGCGAGCATGGTGTCCCATTGCTTGTCAGTCATCTGGTGCATGTTAGATCTTGTCTTTGACTGCTACTGCCCAGCATCGATGTTTCCGTGGTTTAGGCTTACCTTGTGGATAACTCCGTCCCAAGTGAAACCAGCGTTGTTCACGATGATATGAATTTTGCCATTTCCAAACTCTGCCGCTTTCTTTACCAAGGTCTTCAAGTAGTTCTCATCTAAGACGTCACCAGCGACAGAAATAGCGCTGCCACCAGACTCGTTGATCTTCTTTGCGACATCAGCAGCCTTGGCTTTAAGTCGCAGTTAGTGTTCATTCTCGAGTGTAGCCAGGCTAGAGAACTTACCAGCATCAATATCAGCGACGACAACCTTAGCACCCTCGTTGGCAAAGAGTCTTGCCGCCTCAGCACCAATTCCTTGACCAGAGCCAGTGATGATAGCAACTTGGCCAGCAAGCATGCCCTTTGGCCAGTTCAGGTGGCCAGCAATCTGTTGTGCGCGGGAAGCCATTGTGTATGAAGGGATTTAGTATGAAGATGAAGAGGTATAATATTCAAAATGTATATCTTTGAAAGTTAAACCAGCTTCCCTATCAAGAATATAAATGGATTGGGTATCGCGGGTACAAGTGAGTGCACACCCGAGGGACTGAGCCCGAGGAACTGAGGGTCTGATGCGGGGCGTACCCCGGATGGGTCATGCCGAGGCTAATCTGGGGTACGCAAACCTCGGAAAACGGCTGTCAAGTCACCGAAGCTCCAATTATAGCATACTAATCGGTTGCCAAAGTCGTACTTTCTATCTCATAGGCTTTATTTAATTCGACGCCAAAATTCTATTATTCTATAAACATTTACTATAATATGGCCACCCTTGTAATATTTTGTGGGTATAGAACTCCAACTCCGTATTGAGCTCAACACGCTGCCGCGTTTGCTCCGTGATGGAAATCAAACGCAACTACGAGACCGTAAAAGTGCGTCACTGCCGCCAAAACTACCAGTATGTGAAATATTTGATGCGAACTTCCCCAAATATCATATTTTCCAGGTGCCGTTCGTTCCGGCCATCGTGCCTATCAGTAATCAGCAAAGGCGGCTCCACTTCAAATCTTGGGTGTGGCTTACAGCATAGATCCCCGCGCCTAGAATATATAATGCGCCCTGGGTAAGAAGCCAAATAAGACCAATTCGGTCCCGCATGTCTTGTACGCCATGGATTCCCACGCCGTGAAGCACGGGAAAGACCGCAGATAGACCCATAGCAACGAACATGGCAGCTCGATACGGGCGCCATGCTGGGGTGCGGAATTGGTCGAATATAGAAACCGTCGCGCAACCAAGCCCTAAAGTGCATATCTGTATTCACGGTCAGAGTTATAAAAGCAGGTCGCTGGGCTGGGGGCATACCATTGTCCAATAAGCCCGCTGCAAATGGGGGTGGCAGTAAAAGCCATAGTAAACACTCGGGATGAAGCTGCCGGTGATGAGGAATACGATTCCCACATAGTCCAACTTGTTTCCAAATCTCGCCACGAGATGAGAGTGGTTTGAGATGGTGTGATAGGTCGCCGACATCCCCAGGCAGAACGCTGCCCCTGCGAAAAAGCAGGCAAATGCGAGAATATCGCCTTGGGTGATGGACTCATATCGAGGCACAACGACTCTGTACAGGGCTATTGCCAAGACCACTGATCCGATGGATGGTATCAGATGGGAGAATATATTTACAGATTCGTTGTGAAGATAGCCGAGACTACCGAATGATTTGGTAAAAGACTCTGATGCTGGACGATATCCGGAGATGATATAGTGATTGTCTTGCTGCCAGCTTGGGAGGTCATCCCAGAGCACAACCAAGGCATCTTTGACCCTCCCCTCCGCCTTGATGACCTTCTCAGCGATGGTATCCGGCGTCGACCTTTTGCGCTGCCGAGTCGTCATGGTGAAATTTTACTGTGGTGAATTTATAGACGCAAACAGTTATTTTCCCTCATTTATTACTCAATTATACAAGTATTTGACAGTCTTGGGAAAGCGTTGAGGAGCTGGTGAGGCTATAGAATTGGTGAGGCTACGAATTGGTGGGACCGAGGCTGGCCTGTGACAACCCTATGATGAATCAGATAGCCAATCAACGTCATTGCCAAGGGAAGGCTCCCTCAGCCTTCTCTTGACGACATTCCCGTCTTGTTTACCCCGCCAGCACCTGTTTCAATATCCGGCGACAACAGGCATTTAACTGATGTCCGGCCGCGGAGATTCTGGAGCTCGTGCACACTCTGGGGGATGGGGTAGACTCAAACCAGTCACCCTTGATCCCCTAGAAGCAGTTGGCCTACCTTCAAAAGGCGATAACAGGTGAGGCAGATTGTTGGCTTTGCATTTGAGGTCGCATCTGATTCTTCGACCAGGCTGCTCAACTTTAAGACTCAAGAGAACTACTATACCAAGATTGTGGATCGTTATATGAACTTTTGTTCTGATGCAGGACGAAGCGATGAACTCCTCCGTCGCATGTCGCAGTTGTCGGTTCAATCTGGTGGGGCCACACAGCAGGCGCCCGCCAAACCTCTCAAAGGGCTTGCATCGTCCATCTACGCCTCACCTGGAACCAAGTCAACCAATGCTCTATCACAGCTTCCTTCTGTACCCAAAAAACCTGTTGAATTACCCAGAAAAACTGTTGATTATGACTCCTCCAAAGACTTGTCATTATTGACAATGTCGATGCGCAAACTTCGCGAAGGTATCGTGGCCTCTAAGCGCATTGATGAGTTCTCAACGCAGGCTTATATATTTTGCATTCGTCTGTCTATTTTGATCAAGCACATGGAGTCCTATCATCCGGCTCTTCTTCATCTTCTTCACAGGATGCACATAGTACGACCCCTGTCGCGCCTCGATTTACAAGAGTTCGCAGGCTACCTTGTCCTCGACCTTGCATGTCGGCAACAGGACTTGGCTCAGGCGCATGTGGTGCGCATTCGATATGGAGTGAAAGATACAAAGATATTGGCCGTCCTGGATGCGCTGGCTCACGACAATTACTATGTCTTTTGGCAGGTCAAGAGGAGCGTCGATGGCCACAAAGCCAAGCTGATGGAGTATGCCGAAGAGGCTATTAGGCTACACGCCTTGAAGTGCCTTGGGAGGAGCTATTTTACAGTGTCACTGAGGTTCCTCGAGCAGGTGACAGGTTCGACATGGGATGCCTTAGTCAAAGAAAACAGAGTCGGTTGGGAGCTGAAAGGCGGGGAAGTCATTATTCGGAAACCAAAGACACGGTGATATTGATATGTATGGACTATTGGCATCATATCCCTTGACCCTCTCTGCGGTGGCTCTTTCATGTACGTTGGATCACTTTCGAGCACTTGCTAGATTGCTAACTATCGAATAATATAGCCGTGTGATACAGGTAAATGCACTGCATATTATATCAAGAAATTACCACACAACAATGATGCCCTGGAGGAAGGATTCCATGATGGCATGGATCTTGGCATGGATCTTAGCGAACCCCAGATAGAGTACTCCCCCCCCGACGGAAGATCTCCGGTCCTTCCGGCAGGGTGACCAGCAAGCTACAATCAGCTGTTTGCTAAATGTGTCACCATATTGCGTGCCACGGTTGGAGGTTGGAATGGTCATGACTTTTACTGTAAACTCTCAACACATTCTAAGGGTTTACAGTCACTACGGGTAGGCTCTATGGCCACTAAAAGCGCGGGTAGTCGCTGCTCGTACACCAAACTGGTACGGAGTACAGTAAGGTAAAATTACGTATGAGACATGACAGAATAGACGATAATGCCTTTCTGTATGAAGTATTAATCATTCAATTCGTGATGCTCATGCTATGGGAGTTATGAGGGTTCGCCATTTCATAGGAAACGCTCCTGCTCCTGATTGGCTATATATGCAGCTAATATGGAAAATATATTGCTTACTGCATAGAACGCGGCCCTCCGCTTCTAGAAACAAAATAGATAACATTCGAGGCTCAGCAATGAGCTGCACGTGGCCTGGCCCGACTGTTTACCCGGCGCTATGGAGAGATCGGCGGCTTCAAATGTCACACTCGGCACGGTGCTCCGTTTACCGAGGGCTTGTAATATAACCTCAATCAACATGGGGTAGGGTTAATCTCTGATTAGGTCTTTCTCCGCGACAGCTTCAGAGATATGGTAAGTCCTGGTACCTGAGCTAGGTAAGCTACTGTGTTTATCCTTTCGTCTGCGTGATTGCGCCTTCTTGGACGTTGTTGGTTCTCCTCTTTTTGGCCCGGCTTCACGGCGACAAATCGCCGCTGTACATTATACCATATAACAATCCCATATCGAGGTTTCTTTATAAGGGAGCTAGTTTCCCCAATGTAGATCCATTCTCAATCCATCGGCTTCTTCCTATCCTTTGAGATTCATACGTGGGAATACTTTCCATCACTCGCTCAAGATGCTTCCGGCCGTTGCTCTTCTCTCCCTGTTGGCGGCTCCCCTCACCGTAGTGGCCCATCCTACCAAGGATGTCAATCCGTTCCTAGGCAAGAACTACTACGCAAACAGCCACTACGCCAACGAGCTCGCAGAGACCAAGGCTGCCTTCCTCAAGAAGGGCGACGCGCTCAATGCCGCCCGCGTCACCACTGTGCAGCGAACCGGCACTTTCGTCTGGCTGAGCAACGTTGCCGGCCTCCCCGGTATCACCACTGCCATCGCCGAGGCACGCCAGGAGCAGCGCCGTACCCGGAAGCAGCAGATCGTGCAGCTTGTCCTCTACGATCTGCCAGACCGTGACTGTTCGGCCGGTGACTCGGCAGGAGAATTCTCCTCCGCCGATGGCGGTCTCGAGAAGTACAAGACCCAGTTTGTGGACAAGTTCGCAAAGGCGGTCTCAAGTGCCCCTGACTTGACATTCGCGATTGTCCTCGAGCCAGATTCTTTGGGCAATGTCATCACCAACCAGGCCATCCCAACGTGTGCCACCGCGACCCCCATCTACGAGGAGGGCATCGCCTACGCTATCTCGAAGCTGCAATTCCCAAATGTCAACCTCTACATCGATGCCGCCCATGGGGGCTGGCTAGGCTGGGCCGACAACCTCCCCTTGGGTACGTTTCCCCACTCTGCCCTCCCACAACCCCACTAACAACCCCCCAGCCGCCGCCGAGTTCTCCAAGGTCCTCAAGCTCGCCCAGACCTTCAAGAAGGACGCCACCATCCGCGGCTTCGCCACCGACGTCTCAAACTTCAACCCCTACATCGCCAACCCCCGCGCCAACTACACCGAGTGGTCCCCCTCCTACGACGAGCAGCACTACGCCCTCTCGCTCGCCCCGTACCTCCAAAACGCCTCCGTCCCGCACCACTTCATCATCGACGTCGGACGCTCTGGGCTGCAGAACACCCGCGAGGAATGGGGCGACTGGTGTAATGTCAAGGCTGGTTACGGGGAGAGGCCCACGACTAACACCGGGGTTGATATTGTCGATTCGTTGGTCTGGGTTAAGCCCGCCGGTGAGTCGGATGGGGCTTGCGGTCCCGAGATTGATGGGGAGGGAGCGCCGAATGCGGGGCTTTGGTGGGATAAGTATGCGCAGCAGGCGGTGCAGCTGGCGAACCCGCCGTTGGCGCCGACGTGGTGGTAGGTGTTAGGGTGATGTGTGGATAGTAGAATATCATTTGTATATAGAGAAATTCAGATATTGACTACATTTTTGGTCGAGGTCTATGGAGGGCGAGAGCTGAGAGAGTAGATTGACTGAAATAGATAATACTATTACAGTGATATGTGAATAATATAATAGTAAAATGTAAATTTCACGTAGAGTTGTTGCCTAGAATCTGACGTGAGGTCCCTGGATAGTGTGACAAAATGAGTAAATTTGCCTAAAAGCAATGATACTATTACGATAATAGATGAGTAAAAGACTAAAATTAATAGTACTATTACGGTAATAGAAGAGTAAAACACTAAATAATAATAATACTATTACAGTAATAGAATAATAGAATGCCATTTGCACGTAAAGGTTCCATCTACAGTATGGGGTGAAGGCGGGGAATGGTGGAAAAAATGAGTAAATTGATATAAACTTGACAATCAAGATTATGGCAATAATGAATAATAAAGATATAACGAAACCCATTTTGCACGTACATATTTGTGATGTTTACAAAATCATCTAAAGAGGATAATAAGCAGATTGACCAAAACATGATAAAGCAGTATTACGATAATACCCTGTGCTTCATAATAGAATACCCCATGATCTTGTCCTAGGCCTTGAGCGCTGTGGGTAAAGAAAACTGGACAAGAAAAGATTGACTTGATTATGATAATAAACTCCTGATTATCTTCTCCAAAAAGAAGATCGATTACAATTATCGAGCTAATTCCAAATATACAGGTGATATTAACAGCCTGATCTAAAGAGAATGAGCAGATTCACCAAAATGTAGTAAGACACCAGTACGATAATCCGCTCTACTGCATAATAGAAATACACCATGACCTCTGGCTAGCCTGCAAGCGCCATGGGCGAAGAGACCAAAATTAATTACAACAACCATCGAGCCAATTCCACATCAATTACAACCACACCGAGCTGATTCCAGCAGCATAACTCCTGATTTCCCCATCCCCCCCCCAAAAAAAAATCAATTACCCTTACATAAAGAAATCATGCTCTATACGCCTAACCCCAAAAAGAACGTCACATCACACCCCCCCTCACGAGATTCCGATCGAAGAAACAGTCATCCTCCTAGCTCCCGCGCGCCGTCGTGGAGCCTAACAAACAACCTCGCTCTACCAAACCCTAAAAACACATCATTTTGCTCTCGTCGTCAACCATCCCCCTAGCGCCCGCGCGCCGTCCAAAACTCACCACCAAAAGCCGCCCTACCCGCCCTAGTCGCCCTAAATCCACCATCTCCCTCCCATCGTCAACCATCCATCTAGCGCCCGCGCGCCGTCGCCGCAACTACCGCCGCTTCACCAACTACCGCCCCGAACTTGGCTGATTTCCACGCCCCTACCGATTTCTCGACCCCGAACTCAGCCCATTCCCTCGCCGCTCAGCTGATTCCGGAATGCGGGCCTGGAAGGGAATTAACCTCCCGCTGGTACCCGCTACCATTTCCATGGGCTGGATAGTGTTTAGTGGGGGGTGAAAAACGACGGCACCTCGATGACGAGGCTGAAGCGTGAGGCTGTCGTAACGGATACTAGAGCGTGCTGCTCATGCTGTGGGAAGACTTGGGAAATAGGGGAGTGTGCATTCACTCATTTGCCCACCCCGCTCGCTATCATCTTATCATCTCGCCCTGCGAAAAGCGGTGTACAACACGGCCGCAGGTAGTCTGATACAGTATGATATGATATCCAAACCACCTGTCGTCGTTCTTGATATGACGAGCTTCAACCCCATGAGTAGCACACTTACGCACCTCGCTCCCTATCATCTTATCATCTCGCCCCGCGAAAAGCGGTGTACAACACGGCCGCAGGTAGTCTGATACAGTATGATATGATATCCAAACCACCTGTCGTCGTTCTTGATATGACGAGCTTCAACCCCATGAGTAGCACACTTACGCACCTCGCTCCCTATCATCTTATCATCTCGCCCCGCGAAAAGCGGTGTACAACACGGCCGCAGGTAGTCTGATACAGTATGATATGATATCCAAACCACCCGTCGTCGTCTCTGATATGACGAGGTCCCACCCCCCCCAAGGCGCATAGCTGAACCCTCTCCCGCTGACATACCTACCTCCAGCCCGAGTCGAGACAGTGCGACTACGCGCAAACTGTATTGTATCCTATCCTATCCTATCGAGTCGAATCGAATCGTATTGTATCATATCATATGCACCCCCACCCCTTCCAGTAACGTGCCCGTGCAGCTGCAGGTGGTGACGCGGGTTGCACACCGCTATTGCGGGGGGGATGTGAGATGTGATGGATGGATGGGATGGGATGGGACGGGTTGGGGGTGAGACATGGGTGAGTTGGTGAGTGAGTTGGGGAGTTTGAGGAGTTTTCGCGTCCCGCGGTCACTTCCTTCCTCGGTGTGAGAGGGAAGGGGGTGTTCGGCGATGGTGGGGAGGGGGGTAAGTTACGAAACATTCACATCACAGCAGTTATAAACCCAAAAATTTGCAGAGATTCATAAGATTCTATCCTATCATCTCTGATCACACCACATATAATCTTCCTGTTTCTCCTCTCTCCTTAAACAACAGGGGGTATCTCCTCACACAACAAAACAAGTCTTTATCCCTCCCAAACCCCAACCCCAAACCCCAAAAAAGTCCCCGCCCAGCCTCCCTTGATTTGAGTAGTGTAAAAATCCCCAAAAATACACGCCGCGATTAAACAAAACCCCCTTTCCAACAAAAAATAACACCGGTTGTTTCTTTCCAATCATTTCGTATCATCCGACCATTATCGCCCCTCGCCCCTACACCAAAAATAACAAGAAGTAAAAAACAAAAAAACAAGCTAGATAAGGTGAACGCCGGGTTTTTTTTGTCGTGCCAGACAAAAATAAATGCCCTCTTTGACTGCGTATATCCCAAACTCCGCCCATCGCAGGGCTGTACAAAAAAAGAACAAGAAAACAAAATTCCTATCCGCCGCCGCCGCCAATTTTTGAAGGGTTGATATGTCCACGCCGGGACTGGTGTAAAAAAATTTGTTTGTAGAAATAAGAAAAGAGAGAAGTATGGTCCGTTGTCGGTGGGGTTGTTTTTTTATATACATGATTAAAGTAGTTATCGTATGTCTCTCGAAAGTTAAAAAAAAAGTGTGGTCCTCCATCCGTGGTATGTGAATCCGGATAGCTGGAAACGGTAAAAAAGTCCCGCCTTGGTTGAGAGGTATGGTATGGAGTTCCTTCCTTCCTGTGGATGGATCCCATGGGGTAGTCATGTCCGCTGGCAGGCAAGTCTAAAAGGCGCGCCGCACGGGGGTCCCGCGCTGGCTTCCTTGCGGACAGAATGGGTTGAGGAGAGAGGGGGTGACACAGCGCGCAATGAACTGGTGCATGCTCTTCTGCTGTCTCGGCGGTGCCGAGCGCGGGGGAGGGGAGAGGAACCTCTGCTGCTGGACCTGTGGTTGCGAGATGCCATGGTCCTTGGGTGCCGGGGGAGTAGGAACAACAGGGTCCACGGGAACGTATGGAGCGACGAAGGCCGGCTCAGCAACCCACGGATCCTTGGCGGCCGCGGGCTCAAAGTCGTCGAATGAGGTACTGTGATCCTCGTGGTGATCCTCGTCCATGACCTCGAACTGGACGTCGAGGTCGGGGGAGCCGGCTTCGCTGGGGGCCGTGGAGGTGTCGGAGGCGTCGGAGATCATGGAGCCTTCCTCGGAGATGGTGGAGGCGGGGGAGAGCGCCGCGCTGTACACGTCCAGGTCCGAGTCGGCGTCAACGAAGGCGTCGGCTGTGACTTGGATGGTGGGCACGGCTGCGGGGACGGCAGTGGTGGTGGTGGTGGTTGCGCTAGCAGAGGACTTGGTGAAGGCCGGGCAGGTGGCGATGCGGTGGCGGAGCTCGGCCAGGGAGATGCGGCGCGTGGGGTCGATCTCGAAGACCATGTTGAGGATTTCGTTGAGCTCGTCCGAGAGCGGGAGGATGGACTTGAGGAACTGGCGGTCTGCCAGGTAGGCGCGGAACGTGGAGTCCTTTGCGGAGGCGGACTTCCAGGGGTTGCGGCCGCAGGTCAGGTTCACCAGGATGACTCCGAGGCTCCAGATATCATTTGGGGCGCAGGCATAAAAGGGCATCCCAGACGACTGATCTTGACATTCTGCAAACGGGGGAACCGTGGTTAGTTTGACTGTCGGGGGGGAAAGGGGAAGGAGAATTGAAGAACTACCCACCTGGTGACATGTAGAATGTAGATCCACATCCGAAATCCGAGGAGAAGCTGTCCGTAGTGGCCAATCCAAAGTCGGCCAGTTTGACCTGGCTACCCCCGTCGGAGACGAGGATATTCTCCGGCTTCAAGTCCCGGTGGTAGACGCCCAGGCGGTGGCAGTGGGCAACGGCATCCAGGATCTGCAGGAACACGGTCTTGGCCGCAAGGTCATTACCCACATAGCGGCCGCGCTCTGTAATGTTCAAGAAGAGATCTCCCTCAGGGCAATACTCCATGACAACATAAGTGCAGTCGGCCACATCGAGGATCCTGAGGAGCGAGACGATGTTGGGGTGTGCCGAGACCTCATAGTGCAGCTGCATCTCCGTCTGCTGGAAGTGCTGCTGTCGCGCATCCAAGGGGAGTCCATTGGCATTGAACTTGTTCAGGACCTTTACGGCATACTGGATTCCTGTGCGGACATCCTTGGCCAAGTGGACTACTCCATAGGCTCCTGATCCAAGGGTGCGGAGGAACTGCAACCGCTGGCTTGCGTCGAAGAACTGGGCCTGGTCGAAGGTGGACGCCGGGGGAGGAGTGGCCGGGGGTGTCGGCGGGAAGTGCTGGAAGTGTTGCTGTTGCTGCTGGACGACGGGCTGCTGGGCGAAGTAGCGCATGTTCGCGACGGGCGCGAGGGGCGCGTTGTATCCATAGGGCGACTGGGGCGGAGTAGGGAGAGGAGCCGCGTGGAAGGGGACGACGGGACCCTTTACCGGCTGCGGAGAGCAGTCGGTGGCCTTTTGGGACGGGAAGAAATCTGAGAAACAAGATGAATCTCCACGGGGCGCATTCTCCTGGAGGGCAGCTATTGTCGGTTGGGACCTGTTGAATCGGGTTGACATCCTGCGTGGCCTGTATTGAGGACCGACATTCTGCATGGCCTAAAGAAAAAAGATCCTGTGGTAATCCAAGGAAATCAACTGGTTGTCCTGGGGAGGTTTGTTGTTTTGGAAATCCGGTTGAAGCCTTGGGGTAGAGAGATGAAACTTGGGTCCTTTAAACAGATGAAGTCTGAAGAAAGGAGATGATGGTAAAGGAGTGGTTGGTTTGTAGCGGAAGGATTGTTTGTTGTGGTGGATGATGGATGATGTTAAAGTATAAGAAGTCGCCGGTCGGATGAGAATGATGATGAGTATAGAGAAAGATGACGAAGGTGAAGCGAGTAGTAAGACCAGACTTGGGGGAGGAGGAGGAGGAGGGCGTTGGGTGCGGGCGATAGGGAATATAGATATGGATGGATATGGGGGGGTGGATTTTGGTGGAGTGGGTTAGGGTGGGTAGGGGTGGTGGTAGTGGTAGTGGGTAGTGGGAGTGGGAGTGGTAAGTGGGTGGTGGGTGGTGGTGGGTGGTGGAGACGAGGGGAGGCGAGTATTTTCGAGTTACTACTATTGTAGGAATGGTAGGATGGTAGTGGCCAAGTCAGGTGACTAGTAGGGCGTCAGAGAAGTGGTAAGAAGTGGTAAAGGAAGAAGGTTGATGATGGATAAAAAAGGAGGGGCAAAAGAGGCGTTTTTGGTGTGCCGTTGGTGTGTCGTTTGGTGCTGTTCCCTTCCCTTTCTGAACCAAGGGAGTTTAGTGTGGTTCGTTGGGTGTGTGAGTGTGAGGGAAAGGGAAAAGAGGAGAAGAGGAGAAGATGATGATCCCAGCAGTTCAAGGAAGAAAGGCCAGAGGGAAGGGAAGGGAGGGGAAGGGGAGGGAGGCAAGCAGAAAAATAGAGGGCGACGAACTCTGATTGGCCAGGCTGAAGGTGAGGTTGTTTTGAGTGGATGGGAGGAGATGCGCATCCAGACATCTAGTCATCCCAGACGAGATTAAAAATACCTCCAAACAGTCACAGTCACAGTAGCATCCACAAGTACCCCCGGGCGGTTCAAAAAACCTGTACTGTAGCTGTAGTACTAGTACTAGTTACACTTTCTTCGTACATCGTACATCGTATCGTACACACTTTACCAAAGTAGGGAACACCGGCGGCCGAAGAAAAAACCTACACACACCTCTTACCAAAAACGCAGGCTAGGCTGGGGCGGAAGGGGTCCATGCACTACGCTTCGGGCGTTTGATTGGGTGTGACGCAACTCGTAATTGGTTGGCGGAGAGAGGAGAGGAAGGGAAGGCTAAATGTAGATGATGTGGAAGGCCCAAAACAAATCGAAAAGGGGGGCGACCTAGACCATAACGGGGTTAGGGGACGTATTCGACGGGATGGTTGGTTGAGGGTGGGCTAGGAGGGGTGCAGGGGGTGGATTGGAGTGGATGAGATCTTGGTTGAGGCACAGCTGCTGACTACGTACCCTTGTCGAACGAAGGGGATCGAACGGAACGGGTGTGGTGTGGATTACCGAGTGGGTCGTCTGGCGCAGGAGTGGATCGGTGTGGGCACGAGTGGATCAGCCAAGGGTGCTGGTCATGGGTCGTGCAGGAAAAGGAGCAAGCCGGACGAGGGAAAGGAGGAGCAGCAGACAAGGCTAGATCCTGGATCCAGCGACAGGGCTTGGACCAGGCAGGGGGTGAGCGGGGGGGGAAAGGGGAGGCAGAAGTGGAGAATGGCAGGGGTGGGAAAGTGGCTGGCTGTGCGTGTGCACGTAATGTGCATACTGTATCGAGAGAGAGGACGGAACAGTCTAGTATGCACTGCACGGCTCCATGCTGTTCATACACACAACCGGATTATGCAACGGATGTCGCCGGGGCGGTGGGGAGGC
>JPKE01001261.1:0-10755 GCA_000750995.1 Pseudogymnoascus sp. VKM F-4520 (FW-2644) | reverse complement strand
ATGTGGGACAACATTTTATTGGAGATCGTCAGTGGGACAGCAATGTGGGACGGAATCAAACGGTTTGATTTCATGTTAGTAAGCACCAATACCGATAGCAACTTGTGGGACCCCGATAAGACCATATATAGATGCTAACTACACATGAGGTCCGCCGGCAACCGTCATTGTCAATAATTCGGCAAATAGATTTCTCTACGATCACATCACCTTTGTAACGATATTGATCTTTTGTGAAGTCGCTGCACCAACATCCCAAATGTCTTTCGTCGAGAGAATCGACACTCATGCCCACTTCATCCCTCCATTCTATCGTGCGGCATGTGAAGAATCTGGGCATGGAAATCCTGATGGGATGCCAGCAATTCCCGTGAGAGCCCATGTCCAACATAATGTTTTAAAAAACTAAGACATAACAGCCCTGGAGTGAAGAAGCACATCTTGTGCTCATGAAGGATCTTTCAATCACGAGGTCAATTCTAAGTATCAGCTCGCCAGGTGTCTATCTTAAAGCTGGCGATTATCTTTCATCTCAAAAGCTCACCCGGCAATGTAATGAGTTTGCCGGCGACCTTGTACGTCGCCGGCCTAAGGAGTTTGGGTTCTGGGCTTCTCTCCCTCTCCCAGACGTCGCCAGCACTTTAGAGGAAATCCCATTCGCGCTTGATACCTTAAAGGCAGACGGCTTTGCGCTAGAGACAAACTATTATGGCACATATCTTGGCGACTCGGCATTTGATGCAATCTTCGAAGAGCTGAACCGGCGCAAGGCCACTGTTTTCATACATCCGACGACCCCATGCATGAAACACCAAAACGGCGGTAATCATACTGCAGTTACTGTGCTTCCTCAATACCCAAACCCTATGTTTGAATTCATGTTTGACACCGCGCGCGCCATTATCAATCTCTTCCTCTGCGGGACCATCACGCGGTGCCCAGACATCAAGTTCGTGATTCCGCATGCTGGAGGCGCTATAACCCCAGTGATACAGCGTTTCTGTGGATTCGCAACCGCCATTCTAGACTCAGATGTGGAAGTCAGCACTCAGATTGTTAAGGAAACGTTTGCACGACAATTTTACTTTGATTTGGCGGGGTTTCCATTTCCTGATCAGATATTGGGGTTGCTGAGATACGTAGAGCCATCCAGGCTTCTCTATGGGAGTGATTATCCTTTCACGCCAGTGGCAGGCGTCAAGGCGTTGGCGGAAAGTATGAGCACTGGACTGGAGGGGGTTTTTCCAGACGAGACGGTAAGAAGAGGAATTTATACTGGTAATGCACAGGAATTGCTAAAATTGTGAAATTGAAATGGGATTTATATATTCTTGGAAAGAGGTTTAGGAGAAGAGGGACATGCCTCTTGCCCCTTGGAGACAGAGGTTGATGCTTTGGAAATGTGGCGCGCTTGAAGCAGATGGGTAGAAGGGATATTTTGAGACGCTGGTCCCCCAGTTGTATGCGAAGCATTTCAGTGTTGATCAGGGATCGAACTTCGCGCTAGGAACATTCCGGGATATTACGTCGGCCATAAGTTATTTTGGAAGCTCTAACATTTCATATGTGACACCCGCTGTGTAAGGTGAAAGATATTCGTTTGTTCTGGGCAGGACTGGGGATTATGACATATTGTAGACACGTCTGCAAGAGGCAATAAGGCCTGAATGGATGAAATTTCTCTCATGCTACATCTCGTTGCGTTCCGTAATGCCCCAATTTGTAAACCTTTGAGATGCTTTCAAAAATCAAAAATATGAAGCTATAAGTTATGTATCTACGAGGTCGGCACCGGCGTTCGTGCTCACGCGGGTGTGGACCGAGGGTTGTATGAGTACGCTGAGCGACGATATTGGTGTGGGGAACCAACCCTGTGTTGCCCACAGGGAGATTTTCTTTCTCGTGTGAGTGCAAGTAACAATGGAATACTTAACAAAGTTGCTTTCGTAACAGATTTGTGAGTGGACACAGGTGACATTTATGAAGTTCGCGCAGTGTATTGAATAGGCAATCTAAGCTCGAATGTTGGATTCAGAACTGTATTTGTATAGTATCTAAAATCGTGACCCTCATGTGACCTTTTGAAAACATTCGTCCGAATGCTGTGACATAATTCAATGAGCCCCTCGGACATAATGGTAATCAATCTCCGTTAATCAAGAACCTCTGCCAAATCTCTCCGCCCTAAATTGCCACATCCGTCTCTACACCGGCAACCCATACCTTTTGAATAGTGCGAGCATTTGAAATATCAACAGTAGGATCATGTTGAAGAAGAACCAAATCAGCCCTCAACCCAGCCTTGATCGAGCCGCGATCGTAAAGTCGAAAAGCTTCAGCAGCGAGCGATGTAGCCCCTCGAAGCGCGTCTACATTTGAAATTCCTGCAGCCACAAACAGTGCCAGCTCGTCATGAATGGACTCGCCAAATGGAGGGTTGGCCGGGACGAAGGGGGAGCTATTTGCGTCGGTTCCCACCACAATTGGCACACCAGCCTTGTACATTGCGCTCACACTGCCCTGAGCGGCAACGCTATAGGCTGTGTAAGGAGCATGCGTATTGTTGACGATTGACTGCATCATGATCAGTGTCGGGACGATATGGCGATGGCCGCGAGTGAGATTGGCGATGGATGGACCGTCGAGCGGTCTATCAAGTGGCGCATGCGTCGGTATGTCAACTCCAGCTTGCTGTGCCTCGCTGTAATCGGCATATGATGGAGCGTGAGCAATAACAATTTTGCCTGCCTGGTGTGCAGCTTTAGTCACAGCAGCAAGGGTAGCTTCGTCTGGGCCCAGAGGATCAAGGAAGACCTTGATGTAATCCGCGCCCTCGGCTACCCGATCAGCAACGAACTTCTGAGCAGACGCAGGATCGGGTATAAACGAGTCTGAAGGAAATCCTGGAATGTGACTGATTGAGGTACCATTGACGGTGCCTGCAGCTCCAGACCCTAGAATGTCTGTGACGCCTGAAGCCTTGCAGGCCGAGACTGCCGAATAGGGAAACGATCCCATGTCGAGAGCGGTAGTGACTCCATATTGGCGCATAGTGGTAAGGTATGAGCATGAAGTTATGTGGCAATGGGCGTCGATAAGGCCTGGAATAAGATATCCGCGGTTGCCATTAACGACTGTCGCACCAAAAGCATTGGCGTTAGTGATGATTCCTCCGACCATGACGACTGTTGTCGGTTGTCCAAACTTGGTGCCGTCGAAGACATGGACATTTGTGATGGCACTCTTGGGAGGCACCTGCCTTTCCATGTGGGCTGGAAGACCACATGCTGCTGCCAAGGCAGCAAGGCTGGTGAAGAAGGCAGCGATAGACATTTTGATATTCTCAGAAAGCTAAGTAATTGATACAACAAGATGGTTACGATAATCATCAGGGTTCGAACCTCTTTATATATTTTTTATTTGGCCCCTAGCGCAGACCTTGTTACGGTCGATGACCTCTATCTCCAAAAATTGTGAGCCCCGCTTACTACAAGTTGTGGTTCAAAAGTTCCCAGTTTATTTGTGGAGAGGAGATGTGAAGTCATGCAGCTTTGATAGAGCTAGACCTCCATCCCATCGCAGAGTCGACAAGGGTCCAAGTGAGGTCCCACCTGCTAATACGGCAGTGCTTTAGTTAACTGTATGTGGATACCTATCACTTCATGTCATCCCACAACAAGTGGCGTCCTCATGAGGTAGCCGGCTTGGCATTCCTGGGCTCACTGCAATTTACAAGGAACGTGCGGTGTTGTTGGAATTTGCGTTGAATCATATTCCTGCGGAAGCGGGGAAAGCTTGTTTGGACCACAACTTTCGTGCTCGTACTATTGTTTAGCTGATCAAGTGATCAAAGGTGCATCTTCCCTACAAGTTAGGTTTGATTACGGCGGGACGCAGTTACAGGACCAATGCAGTTGCCTAGGTGAAGAGATACACCAGGATATTCCGCAGTAGTCATTTAGCACACGTGTGTCTTCACTCACGCCAGAACATAACCATTTTCTGCCATCCGTCAGGACCAGCATGCTCCTTTCGCCTTGTGCGTGATTTCGAACATGTTCGGGGAAAATATCACGATCATGTCCATTTTCCCTCAAAACTGGCTTCCCCAAATATGCCCCGTTTTGCAGAGAGTATTGTATTGTCACCATCCTGCTTTGTTCTACCACCATTCGCAAAATGCTGACGCGACTTGCCCCAATTGAATTAATGAGAGGCCTATTCAAGCCTCCTAGACTTCAAGTCAACTTTCCCCACCTCAGAATGGTAAGCAAATGGCCAAATGCTCTCTGAACTAGTCTTGTAAGCCTTGATTACAGACCTTGGATGAGATGTGAACATTTCACAAATTTAATGAGGCCACGTAGGTCCGCGAAGTTATAACATATGTTCATGCCGCTGGGAATATATGATGCAAATGGTGAATTTATCTGAAGTAAAGGCCAAATTGCCTTCTATATGAGAATTAATCAGGCAGCTGCTGCGCACCTCAAACCCCTTGGACATCGCAAGGGGAAGAAGTTTGCTAATAGTTCAACCCATGACCAAACCGGAACGTCGGATTTGTAGTGTCATACTGCACATCCGACCGGCTTTCTTCCACCGACGCCATCGAGCTGGGTAGGTCGAATGGCAACTTCCCTTCTGGCCTTGCATCGCCAAAAATCACATCCAGAAATGCCTCTGTGCTGCTCCCATAGCTAACGAGCAGAGCCGCTGCAGTCTCAGCAATCTCGGAGATCACGGCGGGCCGGTCGAGATAGACGTCGACGATCGAGGGTACCGCAACGAAGATAGCGGCCTGACGCGCCTTTTCAGCCTCAGCAAATTCCAGAGAGCCGGCGTGGAACATGGATTCGAAACCACCCGGGCGAGGCTCGTAGGGCGCTTTGAGGCGCAGCAGGGCGAAGTCTGCATCAGCAGGGGAGTCGACAACCCGGAAGCCACGTGATGTGACAAGTTTTGGATTGATGCCTTCCAGGTAGACCGTCTTTGTTGCAGACCCTGACGCCGTGCTTGATGATTTCTGCAATGGTAGTATCGAGTTGTGGTTCGTCAGCAGTGTATACGCACGGCGCTGTGCTTGCTCGCCCTCTCGTATGAATGTCGTGTTTCCTACTGTAGCGACTGCTGCCTCGACATCGACGAGAGGTTTGTCGAAGAGGCCGAGCACGAACTTCTCGCGTAATAGCCGACGGACGGACTGGTCGACACGAGACTCGGCTATTTGTCCATCCTCGACCAGTTTAACAACAAGTTCGGGACGAGACTCGCCGCCGAATTGATCGCAGCCCGCATCAAGCACCTTTCGAGCTCGTTGAAGCTCATTAAGATGTTCGATTCCCCACGCACGCGCAGGCATATCCTGGCCAAGGATAATAGCGTCAGTGATTAGACCCCAGTCTGTACAGACGATACCCTTGAACCCCAGTCGCTCGCGGAGTAGGTCTGTGATTACGCTCTTGTTAAAGCCGAACCCTACTTCTTCCAGTTCCGTGCCAACAGGCATCCCGTAGTAAGGCATGATTTGCGATGCCCCGGCTTCAATTGCTGCCTTGAACGGGCGTAGGTGGTATTCCATATTATTTCCGGGGTATACCTGCTCACGCCCATATTTAAAGTGCGGGTCCTCGCCATCCTTCTGCGGTCCACCTCCAGGAAAGTGTTTCGTCATCGTCGACACTGACGATGCTCCCAAATTCCCCCCCTGGAACCCACGAATGTACGCCGCAACAAGCTCGCTAGTCAAGACGGCGTCCTCACCAAACGTGCCTCCAATACGTGCCCAGCGTGGCTCGGTCGCTAGATCAATCTGCGGGTGCAGGGCGACGCGCAGACCAATCGCGACATACTCCTGCCGTGCGACGTTCCCGAAGCGCTCCACGAGCTCGGCTGAGCGAATCGCGGCGAGCCCAAGGGTTTCGGGCCACTGCGAGAAGACGCCAGGCCCGAAGCCGGTGCCGATGTTGTCGGTAAAGTGGTTGCGAGGGTCAGTCGACAGAGTGATCGGAATGCCGAGGCGGGTTTCCAGGGCACGTCGTTGCAAGCGATTCTGCCACTCGGCGGTGGAGCGGACGTCGTTCACAGAACCCAGTAGGTTGAAGTGCGTCATTAGTTTGCTCCCGACCAGCTGCTCAGTGCCCTCAATGCCGAAGGTGGAGCTAGCTTCAGACAAAGTACCTCCTGGGCCCATCGTGATCATGTCCTGGAACAGCTGTCCGGCCTTCTCAGCCAGTGTCATGCGCTTGAGGAGGTCCTCGACGCGTTCATCGATTGGTTGCGATGCATTGCGGTAGAGCGGAGACGTGCTGTTGCTAGGCGTGGAGTGGTCTTCAGCTGACATCTTTGTGATAATAATGTCAACTCCTCAACCAACAACAATGACACGTTAAAAATATAGTCAATATACAGTCGCCGATTTAAGATCTGTGGCAACGGCTTTGTTATGGATGGTAGGATAAGAGGGAGACGGGTTGGCAACAGACTGTTGATGAAGATCAAGGCGAGCTTACAGAAAACTTCAAAAAGCTGCAGCTTTCTGTCGGACGTGATGGAACATGTCCCACACAGAGGATTCTGTCGGACGTGATGGAACATGTCCCACACTCCCAAACACACTGGCAATCCTTCAGCCAGAACCAAAACCAGCCGAGCCGCTATCGGCAACCCCGATGCTCATTGGCCGGAGAGTGCGCCATTAAGCCAAGCCCCGCTAGGTCGAACAAGGGCAATAAGTGTTCGTCTGTTGACCAGGTCCCCTTGCACAACACAGACAATATGATCACCATACATTCAACGATACAAGCTAAGAACGGGGTGTTCTCCTAAGCCTGTAAAGCCACATCCGCCCGGTCGCTTCAACTACATTTATCGTTGTTCTACCGAATAATACCCGAAGTCCTCACGAATTTGTGGTCCGGCCAGCAGCCATTCAGCGTTGAATCTCCAGTCGTGGCGGTTGGATATCATTGTTCCCTCACTGCCGAATGTGAGACTCAAAATTACCTAACCCATTGTGGGGCAAACACACAGGACAAGCCCTGGGTTAGAAGCTTATTCACAGTGGATTCCCATTCCCCACCATTAAGGTATCCCGGCAGAACTTCGGATTCTGGCTGTCAGAGCAAATATGTGGTGCTGTGGGGCTAGAACACAAGAGGCTCGGGAGACACAGTGCCTCCAATAATCCTCATAGGCCCCAATGACAAAGTCTAGGTCCGAATTTTTAATACCTTAGGCGACCCCCCCTACAAATGAGGGGAGCATGCTTGGTTTTTTTTTTCAGCGCTCATACAACTCGAAACCTAAAGCCGTCCCTCATCATTTATAGTTAGATTAGATTCATGTACAGTACCTAGCACTAGAGCCAACAGACGTCTAAGGGACCGAGCTACATTACTAGCGCTGACGACGGGCATTGTTGGACTATGAGGATTGTCGGAGGCACTGTGTCCCCCGAGCCTCCGTGTTCTAGTCCTAGTCCCACAACACCAACATATTTCCTTAATTGTGGGGAAGGCTTGTCCTGTGTGTTTACCCCACAAAGGTCTCTGTGGGACAAATTCGACTTCTCACTGAGAATATACTATACTGTTGAATTAATCGGAGAGAGATGATGAAAGTGTCAGCTTAAAACAGGTCGTCGAGATGGCCGAGGCTGACAGTTTTAGATACCACATTCAAGATAAAGGCGCCAGCACCTCGTCTATACTGTTACGGTTTCTTCTTTCATCATATCAAATCTTCTGGTTAGATTGTCTACTAGGGCTAACCAGTGACCATATATTCTCGTACTTGGTACATCAACATTCTGTTATCCCTTTCGTTTTTCAACTAAGAGATAACGTCGCTTCAATCTCATCATGTCGGGCTCGAACAGAAATATGATTGTCGGGGATGGCCTTGCATTGGTATGTCATCGTCTAGTAGACAGGTCATGTAGAATCGGAAAGCTCATCCGCGTCATAGACTCTCCCACAGGACCAAAGACCGTGGTACAAGGTCCCTCATCTTCTCAAGCTCAATGCGATCATCCTCTCCCTCCTGATGTACTCAGGAACTGTTGGATACGACGGGTCTATGATGAATGGATTACAGTCTCTCGGCCAGTGGCATGTCTTCATGGACTATCCCAAAGGTGCTTGGCTAGGTTTTATCAACTCCGCCGCATCTATTGGCGCTCTCCTCTTCATTCCTTTACAAGCCTACACTGCTGACCGCTACGGTCGTCGACCTTGCCTCTTTATTGGACTTCTCTTTATTGCTCTTGGAACTGGTATTCAGACCGGTGCTAAAACTCGAGGCATGTTCGTTGCCGGTCGCTTTTTCGTTGGGGTGGCTACGACCTGGTTCATGACCGCCGCCATCTTGATCACTGAGATTGCATATCCCTCGCACCGTTCGAAAGTGACCGCTCTCTACAACTGTCAGTTTTACGTCGGATCCCTGATTTCAGCCTGGGTCACGTTCGGAGTTCGTAACTTGGAGAATTCTTGGGCATGGCGAGTACCCTCACTGCTCCAACTTGCCATCCCTGTTGTTGCCTTTGCCGGGACTCTTGCCTGTCCCGAGTCTCCTCGTTGGCTCATTTCAAAGGGCCGGAACGAAGAAGCTAGAGCTATGCTTGCCACTTATCACGCAAGTGGCGATGCAAACGCTGCACTTGTGATTTTCGAGCTCGCGGAGATTGAGTCGTTCATCGCTCTGGAGCGTCAGTCCAAGCATAGCACTAGCTACTTGGACATGTTTAGAACCAAGGGCAACCGGCACCGTCTTTTTATCTCTGTGACTCTCGGCATTTTCAGCCAATGGAGCGGGAAGTGAGTCGTCTTACCCTTCGACCCCTAGAAAAATTACAGACAAAGTCTAACTTGCCTCTAGTGGCGTTGTATCGTATTACCTCTCTCTCATCCTGAGAACTGTCGGCATCACCTCGGTCACTCAGCAAACTTTACTTAACGGGTTTCTCAACCTTTGGAACCTGATTATGGCAGTCTGTGCGGCTCTGATGGTTGACAAAGTTGGTCGCCGTAAACTTTTCCTCACCTCAACTTCCATCATGCTGGTGTCCTACATTATCATCACTGCCCTCTCAGCCACCTTCGCAAAAAGCGGAGTTAAGTCTGTTGGTAGCGCTGTGAATACCCTCAGCTTCTTCTGAACGCTCTTTTCACTGACAATCTCCGCTCTAGGTAATCCCATTTTTGTTCATCTTCTTCGCCGGCTACGACATCGCGTTCACCCCACTCCCCGTCTCCTATACGGCTGAGATCTGGACATTTGCCCTCCGCGCTAGGGGCACAGCCGTTCTCTCGTCCTCCATCAACATTGCGCTCCTGTTCAACGTCTTCGTCAACCCTATTGCCCTGGGGACTATTCAGGTACGTACTTAATCTGTAGAGATGCATCACTAGCTGACGAGGAAAATTAGTGGAAGTACTACATCACCTTTATCTGCGTCCTCATCATTTGCCTGTTCACGGTATACTTCGCTTACCCTGAGACGCGTGGACACACCTTGGAAGAGATGGCCGTTGTCTTTGATGGAAAAGATGCGTCGATCCTGTCTTCTGAAGAGGTTTTGGGCAAAGTCGAACACTCTGAGACAGTCAAGCGAAACGTTGTCTCGCACATCGAAGGGCCTTTTCAAGAAAAGGCATGATCAACGCTCTGGTCAATTGGGAAGTCTGCTGGTCGACAGGTGCCGCATCTCAGTGTTGTCAATAGTAATTCTTGGCAAAATATTGCCAGGAAAATGTCATATTGTGTTGTCACCATATGCCGAGTATCTGTATTATATTGTCACCATATGGCTTGGCAGTGTATGCAAACAGTGTGAATCATGTGACTTATAGTATTAACATAACGTGAATCCCTGCATCACGGGACGCACCCTGTGACGGGACAAACTATTGGTACTTTGAATTCAATTCATTATAAATTTGTGAGTCCTTTGAAAATTCCAATATTTTTGCCTCGGTCGTGTTGTGTGATCACTCCTGAACAGTCCAAACCCCAGCTACTCTGAAATTTACGATCATGTCGTCGCTGTCGCGCCTGATTGCAGAGGGCGTCAATTCGAAGTATAATAGAACCCATCGAGCTACAGCATCACCACGAACTCTTATCACTCCTAAGACCCATAAGAGAGTCCTTATCTAAGCTTTGAGGCCCCACTACGGTGAGGGAGATCGTCAGTAGCCTTGTGGCGGCTGTACGGCGCAATTCATGTATGGTCGCCACGGAGATTAATACCTCCCACGTGTCTATGATGTAATTTGCTTACGTCACACTTGGCAACACGCTGTGGCTGATCAGGGACTGTGGCTATCTGAAGTGTGGCTAATTAGGGCTGTGGCTGAAGGTTTGAATCCCACGAGTATATAAGGGTAGTCCTCCCCACACCTTTAAAGGAGAGCATAATGTTGATGTAATAGCTGTTCCAAATAAACCGGGTTGCATCCGTAACATAGCTTAGTTACACTTGGCACGCGCTACTACACGACGCTCTTCCGATCTCGGGTTGCATCCGTAATATAGCCTAGTTAGGTTTGGCACGCGCTCTCACATTTAACACCCGTGCCACTGCCACTAGCAGCTACGGCACTTTCTTTCTACGAGAACAAGAACCTCTTTTCTCTATCTTTCCTTCGTTAATTCTTCTTGTAACACAAACGAGCATTTAAACTGTACTCTTTGCATTCGCCTGTGACACCAAAAGCAAGTAGATTTTATTAAGAATAGCAGCTACGTATA
>JPKE01001260.1:0-21313 GCA_000750995.1 Pseudogymnoascus sp. VKM F-4520 (FW-2644) | reverse complement strand
GGGGTGGGGGTACGTACTTTTGAAGGTGATTTCGAGTCAAGAGACGATGGAAATTCCAAGGAGAAACTCCAAGACGACGAGAGTATTTATATGTTTGTAGACAATGAGGATGTATGTATGTAAATTTTATAATTTTATAATTTGATATACAATTTAAATATGTAGTGGATGATTACACCTCCTCCTCTGCTTTAACGGAATATTAACAGATATGCCAAAATGGAATAAAATGAAACAAAAGCCAAAAACTCCCAAAACCAGCACATATATATCCCACCAAGCGCCCTCCTAATTCTAATAACACCTTCTAGCGCCCTATTTCACCACAGCAACCGCCCCGATTCGACACTCACATCTCCTGCCTCCCAGTAACGTTCTCCCTTCCATCCGTCCTCCACCCTCCTTGTGCCCTGCCCCCAACCGCGTTGCCGCCATCCAACTCTCCCGGCCCTACCGCCTCGCCGTGCAACTCTCCATACTGCGCCGCAGGGGACGACCCATACGGCGGTGGCGGCGATGCTACTCTCGCACTGAGTGGACTGACAGGCACTACGCTGGCTGGGACGGGACTCTGTGTGTTTGCCGATTCGTGCGGAGCCGGTGCGCTGGATGACTCGGTGCCGCGAGCGGGCTGCGGAGTGAAGTAAGGTTGCCCGGTGCTGACGTACATCGGCTTCGCCGGGTGCGGGGTGATTGTTGGGAACACCTCCGTTCTTGACGGGTCGTTCATCCTACGCCGCTTGCGCGTCTGTTTGATGAAGCAGAACGCGATGATAGCGAGGACTGCGCCGGCTGCGGCTATGCCGCCGATGGCGGAGGTGTTGAGGCCGTGGGGGGAGTTGGAGGATGGTTGTGTACCTGCGCCGGTGGGGTTTGCGGTGGGGCAGGGAGTTATGGTGCAGCTTGTGCTGCTGGAGGTGGGGATGGAGGGGGTGTAGTTCGTGATTGTACCCGAGGTCGGGGGGTTCGTTGCGCTGACGACTGGGATTGAGGTTCGCGAGAGGCCTACGCCTACTTGTTTTGTCTGCGGCGCATTAGTGGTGGACTTGGGGTTTTGTGGAGGGCAGAGGGGGAAGTACAGCTGTAAGGATCTCGGAGGCGGGGACGTTCTGGTCGGCTGGCAGGCAGAGCCCGCCGTCGCCGGTGTAGGGGACTATGGCGACGAGTCCGGGGAGGCAGCAGAAGAAGCGCGGAGCCCAGGGCCAGGGGTACATTTCCATTGACTGGTCGGCGCAAGCGGGTAGAGTGAGGAGTTTGTTGATGCAGTCCGCGCCTAGAAGTTCGTTAGGAAGAGTCACTGATGTGCGCCGGGGAGACGAACCAGTTGGACAACAGTATGCTCCGTATCCTGTCTTGAAACAGGTCTCGCCGGTGGGACAACAGCTGTTATTGCTGGTTCCACATGTCACCGACCAGGCACCGCTGCAGGTGTCGGAGGTAGCCCAGGCCCAGCCGCCGATGTATTCAGCGCGAGGGTTGATGGACTGGTCGACGCGACGGGGAGTGCGCGCAGGTGGCAGGTGAGCGGAGTGCGCGGTGGTGAGGAGGGAGAGGAGGCCGAGGGTCAAGGAACGCATGGCCTATTGCGGCGCGAGTTGCGCCTGGGGGTGTATGTGCTCTGGTATGTTGTATGGAGGAAAGGGACGACGGTTGGAGGTGTAGGTGAGGGTACAGGTGAGGGTGCAGGTGAGGGTGCAGATGTAGGTACAGGTGAAGATCAAGATGAAGATGAAGATGAAGGCGCAGATCAAGATAAATATAGAAGGGGGAGAACAGAAAGAGTGAATTTTCAAAGAGATGACAGACTTATCTGCGGATCGTAGGGACGGGATAGACTTTATTCAGTGCGCACCACGACCCAGCCTCCCTGGGAAACGAAGGAGGCGTATCACCCGCTCTGGTGCAGCCGCACTGGACGGCGGTGGGTGGACGGTGGACCATGGCAGCCTGGCTTCATCTCAGATGAAAAGTAGAATAGAATCAGGCACGTGTGTGATGCGGTAGTATGGTGTAGTATGGTGTAGTTATGCTGTGGTTAGCTGTAAAGCAGTATGCTGTGGCACGGTTGCTCGTGTATAATCGCCCGATGGGGAAAGTCTGTCTCTGCTTTCTCTATGGTGGAGGCTGAGTCTATCGATTTTGGGAGGGGTCTGGGTTCTTCTTATACTTGCTCTTGTATCTATACCTTTGGCAACTAGCCGAATGTGTGGCAGTTTTATAATAGATTTATAGTTAAATCATGTACTAGTACTTACACTTTCTGTCAGCCTTGGTCGTCCCCACAGCCCCGAACTCCGAAAGCTATCACTAATCACTACTCACTACACTACCTATCAATATCAATCTACGAATCTACGATTTTATAATCTTCCCACTTTTGACTTTGACTTATTAAATGCCCCCTTATAACTTGTTCCTATATCGTTTACTGCTAACCCTGTACATCATCTCCCTATAGAGCGCCCTCCATCTTCTATATGTCAAATAGACTATAGCCTAGTCTATAATGTAGTACTTACTAAGGTGTTAGTTAAAAAGGCAATAAAGTTAGTGCTACTATAAACCCGAACTATAAACACAAACTATAAACATTAACTATAGAGAAGTTGATGATACTATAACTATACAGTAACTGTCAAGCTCTAATATTTAAATCACGTGTACATCCTCGTTATGTGGCCTGTAAGGCGGAGGGTCTTTACCCCGCCTATGATTGTATAGACGGACCGATAGAGGAGGGAGGGCTGTTCGCCAAGACAGACATCCTTAACATCCATAACAATTTCATACAGCATGTTCCTCTCGGCATCAACATTGTTCACCTCACGCGACAAAACGCCCACCACGCCAAAGCGGCCCACGTCCAGTACAGTATGTGAACAGAACAGTAATGGGTGAATAGTCCGATGACAAACGAGGCAACAAATACTGCCAGCCAGCGCCTACGTGCGTGTGATGCGTGCCGGCGCCGCAAGGTTCGATGCAATGGCCAGCAACGATGTCAACAGTGCAATCATCTGAATCTGGCATGCATCTACTCAACAAACACCAAAGGGCTATCAAGGAAGAATGCGGCCCAGAGAGGGACGATTATTGATTCCTGCAGGACCAATGCAACTAGAACTCCAACTGGAACTGGAACCGTAACCAGCTCCACCTCGATCTCGAGCTCGAGCCGGGGTAACATAGATCCAGTTCATCAGCCATACAGCGCAATTCACATTCACATTCACCCTGATCCATCTTTTTTTACGTCTTTGCTCCCCGAGTACATGTCGTCAGTCTATCCAGTGAACCCCGTCATCACGGAAAGCGAAGTTCGGCATTGCATTCAGCGGATAGGATGTGACAGGGATGGAACCTCTTTTCTATACGCTTATGCTGCCGTAACCATCAACCTATCCAGGATCGACACCGTGCAATTTGCACCCGATGTCCGGGAGCAGATTGGCGACCTGCTCACCAAATCATTTGAGCATCGGGACCACCTTGGTCTTAACGAGCGACCAACCATGCTGCGTGTCATGAGTTCGCTGTTCATCGAGATGTGTTTAATGGGTCTGCGTAAACCTGATCTGGCATTCACGTATCTTCGTGAAACCATCTCACTGCTGTACATGCTTCACGTTGACAAGCCCGAAGTTATGAGCTCGCTGCCACCACACGAACGAGGTAAGATAGAACGGGCCTTCTGGGAATGCTTCATTCATGAACGCTTCACAGCCCTGACCGAGTTTAAGCCCATCTGTCTATACCCTCTGCATACACCTCCGTCCCCGGACCCGTTGTTGCCACCTTCGGTGGATCTCGGGTGGAGACTACTCATCCAGACCTTCTCGCTCGTGGATCGGGAGTTTGTGGACCTTTGGCTGGGAGACCGCTCGCAGGTCACGTCGGAGTTCATCGAGAGGAAGCACCACCAGCTAGATGAATGGCAGTGGCAGATCGAGGCACCGACGCTGTCGCCCATGCAGAAGGCGGACCTAATCATTACCAGGCAGTGGCTGCGCACTGTGACTTGGCAGATGGCCATTTCCAACATCCAGCTGCCGGCCGAGAACCAGTCCGAGTCGCTGTCGCTGTCGCTACCACTCCGGCTCTCGAGCGAGCTACGTCAGTTTCTTGCGCATATGTCGCACGAAGCCGTAGGGATACACGGCTCCAGCATCCTGAACAAGCTATTCGAGATCACAAATACCATTGCAGATGTCGTGATCTACCTGCCACAAGCTTCGACCAACGACACGCTACAGCGCGTGGACGACATCCTGGCGCTCAAGCGGTTCTTGTTCTCATTTGACAGGATCGAAAAAATCCACAAAACCATTATGATGGAGAAGATGGAGAGAATGAAACAAGTATACCCTGCGATGGCTGAGATCGACCTGCTCGTAAACTCGCCCATCATGCTATGAATTACGACTAGAGCTGAGTATTTTCCTACGGGTTTACACTACAGTCAGGCAGTATTGAATTATTATTAGCAATGGCTGGGACCTTATCTTTGCACATTTCCTGTTGAGGTGAACAGTACATTTGTAAATATGTAGCATATAATATTACTGGGCGCGCTGTTCTCGAGTTGTGACAATGTTCTCAAGGATGATATTGGAACTAGACCGTAATTAAGGTAAGTCACAGTGAGTTTGTCGAAATTTTGCAGAGGTTTGATTTTAGAGTTCTAGGATTCGAAGCCAATCGGTGATAATTTACCTGTACGCAGCTTCAGTTTTTTCCCTTTGGCGAGGCGCAGTTCTCTTCTGGTATATCCTTCCTCCCCTCCACAAGGCTATATTTTATCATGTACCTTTATAATGCTACTCGAAGTTTGGAAACACTATCTAACCCGTCAAAACTATACACTAACCAAGAGTATTGAATCCTTCAGAATCTATACCTCATCCACCCCGCCATCAGCGTCCCTCGTAGAGCCGGCATTACTTCGGTTTAGACCTACTAGTGATATTTATTCTCCGCAGACCAATATCCGGCCGAGAAACGATCACTCATGGCGAGGGACGTTATAATATGGGTTTGAACGGACTGCGAGTGGAAAAAACCGGGGTTTTATCCTCAATTTCCTACGGCTTGTATCATACGGAACTGACATGCTCGTGTAAGTTTCGAGGCAAAGAATGGGAGTGCCATTTGATAAAAGATACAAGTAACTAGTCTTGTTTAGAAATTTGCCAATATCATTTAACAATATATGTAAAGTCTAAATGCGCCAGTCTATCCCATAACGAGTTGTAAGAAGCATAGTTAAATCATTACGTTACATAGATCCTTCCCTCGAACGGTCTCAGAGTGCCGCTAACTTCATCATCGTAGTTGCCAGTCAAGCGCTTCACCGCAGAGTCTAAAGGCAGGGTGAATGGCTGATTGGTGTCTGTGAAGTTTAACGCGACAATTGCCTTGCTGTTTGTACCCTTCTTCTCGAAGACAAAGGTGCTGTTGTTTTCCTTGTCCAGGATAGTGAAAATGCCATGAACAAAAGTGTTGGAATGCTCCTTTCTCAGTACGAGCATCTGTTTCCAGAAGGAAAGTATAGAGTTATTGTCCTGAGCCTCTCGCGCGACGTTCACTTCTGGGTAGTTGTCGTTTGCCCGCATCCAAGGCTTATTAGTGGAGAAACCGCCGTTTTTCGATCCATCCCACTGCATCGGAGTGCGAGCGTGGTCTCTGGCAAGGTGTTGGATTGCGGTCTTTGTGCGAGCAAGAGCAGCAGGATCGCCGTTGGTCTTCTCTTTGACAAAGTTATAATAGTTGTTACTGTCGACATCTTTGTATTCCTCTATCGGCCAGCTTTTGGGAACGTTGGTCATACCGATCTCCTGACCTTGGTAGACAAAGAGGGTACCGGACAAGCTGGCGACAAGCATAGAAAGCATCTTGCCACTCTTTTCACGGCTCTCAGGAGTCTCGTCTGAGCCAAAGCGAGATATAGACCTGGCCTGATCGTGATTTTCAATGAAAGAGGTAGTCCATGCATCAGTTCCATCAATCAGATCTTGCGTTGTCTCAATCGCGTGCTTGAGCATGGGGAGTTCCCACTTCCTTGGAGTAGTGTCGAATTTTTGGTCGGCTCCAAAACCAACGTCGACGACGTCGAACATAAATGTCATGCTCAGTTGTTTGGCTTTGGCAGATACGTAACGAACGACATGGTCCTTGTCGTGAGTGTGTGGAAGCTCACCAACGGTCATGGCTCCGTACTTCTCCAGCACGATATTCATCTCCGTAAGATACTCATGCATCCTCGGGCCATTGCAATACAAGTTGGCTGCAAACTGCCACTTCTCTCCGGCGTCTATGACAGGGGCATCCTTGTACGTAGGGTCTTTGCTGTACATGTTCACGGTGTCGACGCGGAATCCATCGACTCCCTTGCGCAGCCAGAACTCCATGGCGGACTCGTAGATGGCAGCGCGTGTCTCTGCGTTCTCCCAGTTCAGGTCAGGCTGCTCTGTGCAGAATAGGTGAAGATAGTATTCTTGGGTGGCCTCGTCCCATTCCCACACGCTCCCGCCAAAGTTGCCACGCCAGTTGTTTGGGGGGTGGCGATTGCCTTGCTCATCGTACTTGGCTGGACGCCAAATATACCAGTCTCGCTTGGGATGATCCTTTGACGACCGCGACTCCTTAAACCATTTGTGTTGGTCAGAAGTGTGGTTGACGACAAGGTCAAGTAGGACACGGATACCGCGGGAATGGCAATCCTGGATGAGCTTCTCCATGTCGGAAACGGTACCATACGGCGGGTAGACACTCTCATAATCAGAGATGTCATATCCCATGTCGACCTGAGGGCTGTCGTACATTGGGGACACCCATATGGCGCCTACACCCAAGGATTCGATGTAGTCGAGCTGTGAAATAATGCCAGGAATATCACCGACGCCATCGCCGTTGGAGTCCTTAAAAGAGGCAGGGTATATTTGATAGATGGTCGTGTCCTTCCACCATGGATGTTGAGTGACCGTCATATTGGGCACATGTAAAGTGGTATGAAACTTGAAAGGAACGAGTCGATGTGATGTTTAGAGGTGACTGAAAGAGAACAGGGCAACCTTTTTATCTCCAATTCTCAAAGAGCAGCACCGCTAGAAGCCTGTTTCGTTTTAGGATGCAGACATTAGTTGGGGGTGCGGCGGGTACTGTATCTATCTCGCTCCGACATAGAGCGAATCAACATTGAGATAGACCCCATTGGCCCTTTTTGGCTCCTACATGACCATCTAAAGGCCTGGATGCCAGTATTGTTCCCCGCCACTTTAATTAGGCCGCCTCGTACGGAGAAGGATCTTAGGGCTAGGACAGGAGGGAAGCTAAGAAAGGTGGGGGAAGATGGGGAAAGAAGGGGGTGAGATGGGGGTGAGATGGGGAAAGATGGAGAGAAGGATCGTGCGGAGTTGCTGGTGGAGCCGTGACACGGGGGGACAAGGTCATGTCGGGCCGACATCGTGTTTGGCATTGTTTTTTGGTCCATTTTCGGTCCATTTTTGGTTAGTGTAGCCATTGGTATGCGGGCCAAGACGGAGAATAGAAGCACCCCGCCATACTAGTAAAATTTAGTAGAATTTAGTAGAATTTCCAGAATTTCTCGACTAAAACATGTGAGGCAAATAACTTCCGCCCTTAACTTACACCACATACATGGGACATTGACGCGATTGCCAAGCTAGTCAGTCGACTAGAGTTGCCTTGAGATCAATCTGCCATCTGACGCATCTCATGCATTCCTCGGGATGAATGGTATCCTTGGCATAATTATATCCCTGCTCCTCATCCCCACGGCTCTCGGAACCACATTACTGGACATTAATTCCCCCGCATTTTCTGCCAATACCCCATAGTGCATAGTGGATGCAATACCCCATGGTGGATGGTGGCTCAGTCAAATTCCCAACTGGAACACGGCTGGACATAGACTCTGATTCGTCTATTCTCGGGCCGCCTCGACTGTCCCCTGAATTTTGCCTCAACACCATGATTCTGAGCTTGAGCATGTTCTCCATGAACTTAGTATATAGATGTGGATATGCCCCACGGTGTTCATATCTTGACAAGCACTTCAACTGTTCTAAGCCATTGGCCACATATTAGATCTCCGGCATTAGCTCTGGAAAGCTTCACACTTCTCTCTCTTCTTTTCGAACGACAGCTCCCTTGAGCTTAACTCTCACAATGGTTTCTCAAGACAATAACGTCTCTGAGAAGGCCACCGTCACACTGAGCGAAGACCAATTACGCCGCATGTCTATTAGCAAAGCCGACTACAGCCATATCGCCAAGGATGCGGCCAAAGCTACCAAAGCAGAGACGGCAATGACTCTCCGACAAGGACTCAAGATTTACCCTTATGCAGTCTTCTGGTCTATCCTTTTGTCAACCTGCATTGTTATGGAAGGTTTCGACAAAACTCTCCTCAACAACCTCTATGCATACCCGCCATTCCAGAAGAAGTTTGGTGTCCTGCTAGCCAATGGAACTTATGAGCTGACGGTCGCGTGGCAAACGGGTCTGTCCAATGCCGCTTTGGTCGGTGAGGTCTTCGGCCTCCTGCTCAACGGTATCGCTGCAGAAAGATTTGGATACAGGAAGACAATCATCACCGCAATGGTCATGGTCATCGCCTTTATTTTCATCGTCTTCTTTGCCGAGAACATCGTCACAATCCTCGTCGGCCAGATACTTCTTGGTGTCCCGTGGGGTATCTTCCAGACTATTACAACCACGTATGCCGCAGAGGTTTGCCCAGTCGCGTTGCGAGGCTACCTGACTACGTATATCAACCTCTGCTGGGTCATGGGTCAATTCATCGCTTCTGGTGTTCTCCGCGGTATGCTCAGCCGTGACGACAAGTGGGGATACAAGATCCCATTCGCCCTCCAGTGGATATGGCCAATCCCAATCATTATCGGTGCCATTTTTGCTCCGGAATCTCCATGGTGGCTCATTCGACGTGAGCGCACGGATGAGGCCAGGAAGGTTCTGATCCGCCTTACCTCAAGCGATCCCAACTTCAACGTCGATGAGACTATTGCTATGATGGAGCACACCAACGCCATGGAGAAGGCTAATAACGCTGGAACGTCATACCTTGACTGCTTTAGAGGCACCAACCTTAGGCGCACTGAAATCGTCTGCTTTACGTGGGCAATCCAAACTCTTTGCGGCAGCACGTTCATGGGATTTTCAACCTACTTCTACCGCCAGGCTGGTCTTGGTGTCGAGCACGCATTTACGATGAGTCTGGCCCAGTACGCTCTTGGTGCGATAGGGACCATATTCTCCTGGGTTTTGATGGGCTGGTTCGGTAGACGCACTCTCTATCTTTGGGGTCAGTTTCTGATGTGTGGTTTTCTGTTCATCATCGGCTGCCTTGGAATCGTATCCCGCGAAAACACTGGGGCGCAGTGGGCCATCGGCTCCATGCTCATCATTTACACCTTCATGTATGACGCTACCGTCGGACCAGTCTGCTACTCTCTTGTCGCTGAGCTCTGCTCAAACCGTCTGCGTGCTAAGACGGTCGTCCTTGCTCGTATCCTCTACAACGTCACCGGCGTCGCCACCAACATCATCACTCCTCGCATGTTGAACCCAACTGCTTGGAACTGGGGTGCAAAATCTGGATACTTCTGGGCCGGTTCCTGCCTTCTCTGTACGGTCTGGACTTACTTCCGTCTGCCAGAACCAGCCGGTCGCACATACGGAGAGCTGGAAGTCCTTTTTGAACAGAAGGTCTCCGCTCGCAAGTTCAAGGCCACTCTAGCTGATCCTTTTCTTGCCTTGCAGGCTGAGAGAGAAGCCTACGCTCTAGAGTCCGATGCTGAAGCGGAGAAAGTGGGTCCTACTACCGAGAGAGTTGAGCGTGCTTAAGATAAATTTAACAACGCTAGCATGCGTAAGAGACTAGTTCGTGCTAAGAGTTATATATTTATGGAATACAACTATCCTTAGAAATCGTTTTATATAACATGCTGTACTAAATATTTCTTAAAATGATCTTATCCTAGTTTAATTCTGCCCAAAGCATAGTATTACTAGGATAGCCAGAGGCTAGCCTAAGAAGTATACTAATACTAAAGAAGGTAGAACGTCATCCTTTAGAGTCTGTTTTTGCTTCTTCTTTTTATAACTCCATTCTCTGTTTCCACTAGCGCTACACGTCCTTCTCTCATTTACGTCGCCTACGGTTTATACACCGCAACCCAAATGGCGCAGATTATTACTGTAGACCAACCCACAGACCAACCATCCCGCCTTCTCTCCCTCCCCCTCGAAATCCGCCTCTTGATCTGGAAAGCCACCATGCCCTCCACCCCTCTCCTCATCTACCCCACCCACAAACCCTTCGGCGAACCCCTGGGCCCCTTCCGCGTCAACTGCGTCCATCCTAAGCCGGACTACCTCCAGAACTCCTGCTTCCGGCGCCACAACGCCCTATATGTCCCCGGCGTCGTCCCTGTCCGCCCCCGAACGCACGCGGAATCCTGGCTCCTCACCAACCGCCAGATCTACACCGAAGCGTACCCGCTACTTACTGCCGCGCGCCTCAGAATCCATATCTGTAGGCCCCTCGCGCTAGCTGGCTACCTCGCCTGCCCGCCGGTGGCAAGCTCACAGCCGCAGGCCGTGCGCTCACTGACGTTCTGCCAGAGCATTGGCATCAGGCCGGTGAAGAACGGGTACATGCTAGGAGATATGGACCCTGAGATCTGGGATCTAGTGCCGTCGGGGACGGGGTGGGCGGCAGCGCAGTTACCGGAACTACGGGAGGTAGTGGTGCAGGTGTATTTCCACTGTTCGGGGCGGGAGGTGGAAAAGGGGTCGCGGGGGGAGGAGGGGCCGATGATGACGTGTGTGGGTGGGGAGGAGCAGGTGGACAGGCTTGCAGAGGACATGTGTAAATGGAGGCCGCTGGTGGACTTTGTGGGCAAGGGAGTGGAGGTGAAGGTGGGGTTTAGGAGAGACATTGTGCATAGCTCTTGGGGCCCGGTGAAAAATGTGTCAGAGTGTGTGTGCGCAGGGCGGAAAGGAGATGATGAGGATACCGCGAGGGGGATGCTTGAGGGGGCTATTGGGAGGAGGTTTTAAGGTGGGCAGTTAACCAAAACTCTTATAGATATTCTAGAGTACCCTACGCAAAGGTAATGAAACTTGTAAGGGATGGGGAGCCGGGAGAGAAGGTCGATACTACAGTGATAGTGTAAATGTTTGAAAAGGTAAAGAAACAGTTTAGTATGTCTGTTTTGACGAAGCGGGATGTGGTGGGGCGTGTTTTTATAAAGGGACTAGTTCTTTTGTCTGTGTATACTCGCCTTGGTTTATGAAAATTTGTTGCTATTATATCTTCTAGGGCTAAGCAGTTACATTTAGCCTTTAGTGGTATATTCCACAGAAAACATATTGTGCTACATGCTGCTCTCGTCAAGTATATAACATTTGCTACTACCAACTGCTCTCTTTGTATTCTTTCAGATGTCTAGAACATCCATTGCGGCACACAAGAATCCAAAGAACTTTCTATCTTCGGAGAAAGCCCTCGCTGTGGGCATATACCGCGTCCCCCCTCTCCCCCCTCCCTCTACCCCCAACCCACCAACATCCTTCACCCGTTCCACCAACACCACATAACAATAGTTATTGATATTATCAACGAATAACAGCAGTATATTGTCCTTCGTGTGAAATTTTGCGCCTTTTCTGTGAGTTTGTAGAGTCCTGCAAGGATAGGGAATCTTCGGGCTTGCGTTTTTCTTTGCGGGTGGCGCTGGTCGCTGCTAATGGTTCTGAGTCTTCTAGCAGATACTCTGCCTTGTCTGGCATATCCTCTGCATCTTCTAGAGGATAATCTGCCTCGTCTAGCATAGACTCTGCGTCTGTCTCGTCTGGCATAAACTCCGCATCTTCTAGAAGAAATCTGCCTCGTCTAGCATAAACTCTTTATCTTCTAGAGGATAATCTGCCCCGTTTAGGGTAAACTCTGCACATTCGTCGTATTCTTGCTCATCTAAAGCGTCAATAAGACTATAATCGTCGATACTAGAGGGTTCCAAGACGTCTTTCAGTGCAATTAGTATTTCTTCCCCTATATCCTGCTCGCCTACTTCTTTAGGCCCTTGGATACCTGAGTTTTCGACATCTCTAGAAGGCTTGAAGTAGTTATGCAAGGTATTCGCTTGTATCGTTTCCATGCTGAGAGATGGGAGATTCCCAAGTCCTTCTAAAAGGTCCGTAGGTAGAATGTGCTGTTCTGGTGGTTTACTCAGCTCAAATGCGAGTCTAGTAATAACTGCGAGCTGTAGAGTGTCGACAGCTGCGGAATGGTTCTGGTCGACTAACGGGTGACCAGGAAAAAGAACTCGGAAAAGCAACTGTAGCTTCCAGCAGTTAAGCGGAAGCACCTGATACATAAACTTCCTTATGGGTTGAATTATGCCATAAGTGTTGATGCATGGAATCAGATTCTTGGTATCGCAACCATGCCGATCAAGAAGCCAGCGTACATTTTTCATATCTAGACAAATCTGGCCTGCAAAGCTGTACTCGATGATGATGTCGTTCGGTTGGAACCGGCATTCTTTGATCTGTTGAACCATTTGTTCAATAGTATTGACTTGTTGAACATGGTTCGCAGTCTCTGTCGCAGCATCTTGTATGTGATCCTTTCGAAGGAGCCGTGCAAGCTTTGTCGATGCAATCATGCCGCGTTTATAATTGAAGGCAGCGTGTACGAAGAGGCTGTTAGTTCTAACATTAACGAATGCCACCTCAGTAACATTATGCCGTCCTGTGATATGACAGAACTCAGTGTCTACCGCATAGATATTTGGACTGCCAAGAGGGGGATCGGAACGAGCCTGAAAGATAGGCTCAAGCTTAGTACCCTTCCAGCTCATAGACCGAGTCTCCATATTGTGTACAAAACTTGGCACCTTTGAAATGAAGCTCTTCGGAAGGTCGGGGATAGATGCCTGTTTACCCAAATCATAGATTTGGTAACATGCTAGATAGTGGATAGAGCAGTAGATCCCTACACCTTGCCAGATCGGATTAACGCAGCCTTGGGCTGGACAAGTATGGTTAACTATAGCTCTCGTAGGTAAGCTTCCGTCTATATGCATTAGCAGCTCACAGTGAATACACCTTGATGAGAACTGCATGCTATAAAGAACGAATCCTTTAATACTGTTAACGTTCGTTGTAGAGACAAGGCGAGCTGTATTATAGTCGATTTTCATACTTAAAGGGCAGGCGTAGCCTCTTTTTGTAATTAAGTTCCAGCTTTCCCTTACTGTTGACACTGGCCCAAAACAAGGGGTGTCATGTCTCGAGTTGTCTAGCCAGTGGGTTGGATATTGCACTATAAAAAGTCAATATAACAGCTCTAGAGTACACATATAAAAAATCTTACATTTAGACATATTTAGATCAAATATGCCTTCTTTAATATTGCTCCCTAGTTCATCGTATAGTACTAGCTGTGTAGAACTGGCAATAGTAGTTGCGCCTCCAGCTTGCGCTATGTCTATGCCTGCTATGTCTGTGCCTGGGTTTGGTGGCAAGACAATAAGATGGTGTTGGCTATGCTGATGTGCAAGATGAATATACATTGCTCTCTTGTCCTTAAATGTAGTGTCACAGAGTTCACACTGGTGTTGCAAGTCCGAGGCTTCGTGTTCTTGTTGATGATGAGTAGATAGACACGACTTATAGGCGTATGACTTCTCGCATCCTGGAAATTGGCAAGGGAAAATTTCCGGATTTAAGTGTATAGTTCGATGGTGTACGTATAGGCTTTGGGCATAGGCGTAGACCATGCCACACCCTGGAAACTTGCAACAGAATTCCTTGGGCAGATTGGAATGAACGCTTCGTTCATGGTTCTTCAAATTCTGGCTCCGTGCGTAGGACTTGCCACACATAGGAAATGCACATTTAAATTTTTCTGAGTGACCTGATTCGAGGTGCTCTTGAAGGGCTTGCTTGCCGACATAGGACTTTGTGCAACTAGGATAGTTGCATGCGAATCTTATATGCTTGGTATGAGAGGTTCGATGATGGTAAAGTAATCCATCATAGAGTGAGAAAGACTTTGAGCATCTAGGCTCCTGGCAATGCCATCGTTCGTTTTCTTTGCTTTCCTCGTGTTTCTGTCGATAGTGCAATATAAGCCTAGATTTCTGGGTATATGATTTACCACAGCTAGAAAATTCGCAATTGTATTTTTGGCCTCCGTGTACTTCCTGATAGTGTCGATTGGCAGCACGTTTTCGTGTAAATGACTTCTCGCATCTTGCATACCCACAGAAGAACCTTGGAGGTTCCTTAGCGTGATGATCCTGGTAATGTTGATTAAGACTTCGCCGAACTGTGTATGTCTTATTGCAGCCAGGAGATTTGCAAGAGAACATCTGGCTTTTAATATGGACACTTTTATAGTGGTCTTTTAGGTCTTATTTATTAACGTATGACTTGCTACACCCAGAGTAATCGCAAGTAAAAGGTAAGCGTTTAAGATGAACAACTTGGTAGTGAGTTTCTCGGGTTGATTTGTAAAGATACTTCTTGTCGCATTCTGGAAACTCACAAAAGAAGCTCGGAGTCTTTAGATGGACGATTCGACGGTGTTCATCTAGGGTTCCTTTATAAATATACACCTTGTTACATCCTGGAAATTCACAAAAGTAGACCTGGGTCTTAAGATGTATAGTCCGATAGTGCTGAGTAAGGGCATGCTTCCCGACGTACAACTTTGTGCAGTCGGGGTATTTACAGCTCCATGGTCGGTAGGGGTGATCGTTCTGGTAGCGCTTATCCCGGTCCTCATCTTGGTCCTCATCTTGGTCCTCATCTTGGTCCTCATCTTGGTCCTCATCTTGGTCCGCATCTTGGTCCTCGTCTTGGTCCGCATCTTGGTCTTGGTCCAGCTCGTCGTCTTGGTCGTCGTCTTGGTCTTGATCCGTATCCTCATCCTCATCCCTGTTCCGAGCTGTCCCATGGTCCTCACCGAGCCGGTGGACCCAAACCAAATTTCTCACCGAGCTACGGTGCTCACCCACGGTTCTGACAAGAACTACGAAGCCCTTTAGGGCTCTGCATTCTGGTGAAAACTCTGCACCGGAAGGAGCGGCTTACTCGGGTTTCGGGGGTTATTTGGGCTTCTTAGAAGCCTATAAAAGTATGCGTAGTCCATTAGAATAGCTTGAATTAATTGAATTGTTTTACCCTGTTCTATATACTGTATTCTACACTGTGATGTCCACAAGTCTAGACTATACTGCAACCCTAAATCCACTCCCGTGTGCGTGTATAGCCATTTATTTATCTAACAAGTATGAAAGTATTTTTTTAACAGAGTTGAGCGGAAAAACTAAATCCCGCTTAAACGTGACTCACACTTATCGCTAATCTTTTTGTACCCCTCTACTAGCTCTTGCAACCTTGTCAGCGACCTGCCAACATTCGCCCGCCAAACGACGACAACAACAACTCTAAATGGCGGGCCATACCATTCCAGTGCTGCCAGTACCGGGTAAGCGCAACAAATTGATTTTATCTGCCCTTCCATACTCGAATGCAACTCCGCATCTTGGGAACCTCATCGGAAGTACACTCTCGGCGGATACAGCTGCACGTTTCTTTCGCGCTCGGGGATTGCCCACATTATACGTGTGTGGAACGGTTAGTTTCCATCCACCCGACTTACAGTCATTAAACGTTCCATGTATACTTGATATATCGAAAGCTACCTATTATGATTTACTGACTTCGAAATAGGATCAATACGGCACAGCAAGTGAAACTAAGGCTTTTGAAGAAGGCCTTGATCCCGCTACTCTATGCGCGAAATACCATAAAATACACACAGAGATTTACGATTGGTTCAGGATCGAGTTTGACATATTTGGCCAAACCCCAACGCCTCAGCATACACAGATTGTCCAGGATGTATTTCGAAAACTATGGGCGAACGGCTTCATTGAAGAGCGCATGACTGTGCAACCGTACTGTCAAGTTCACTCCGGCTTCCTCGCCGATCGCTTCGTCGAGGGCGAATGCTCTTTGTGCCATGCTCCTGACGCACGCGGTGATCAATGCGATAGTTGTGGTCAACTCATGGACCCATTTGAGCCAGAATCCACCGAGAATACAGACGCCAAAGCGACAGGATGGCTGATAAACCCACGCTGCAAGCGCGATGGGGCGAAACCAGAGAAACGAGAAACAAAGCACCTTTTCCTTCGTTTGGATAGTCTATCTGAAAAAATCGTTGCCTGGTTCGAAGATTCGAGTAAAGGCTGGAGTGCAAATGCGACAACGATAACGCAGTCGTGGATTGACAAAGGCTTGCATCCGCGGGCTATCACGCGGGACCTCAGTTGGGGCGTGCCAATTCCTCCTGTGGAAGGATTGAACTCTGAAGACTATGCTTCGAAGGTCTTTTACGTGTGGTTTGACGCCTGTATTGGCTACCCAAGTATTACGAAGAATTATACCGATGGAGACAATCTCGATGGGCGCAATTGGGAACAGTGGTGGAAGAACCCTGAAGAAGTTGAGCTATACCACTTTCTTGGGAAGGACAATGTATCGTTTCACAGCATTGTGTTTCCTGGGTCTCAAATCGGATCTGGCGACAATTGGACGAAAGCTCGGCACATTTCTGCTACGGAGTATCTCAACTACGAGGGTGGCAAGTTCAGCAAATCGAAGGGTGTTGGTGTCTTTGGCAACAACGCTAGAGATACTGGTATCGATGCAGATATCTGGAGATATTACCTTCTGTCTAGACGTCCAGAAAGCGGCACTGATACTGAGTTCAAATGGGAAGAGTTTGTCGACGTTAACAATAACGATTTACTCAAAAACGTTGGCAACTTAGTGAATCGAGTGGTGAAATTCTGTCATGCGAAGATGGGGGGCGTTGTCCCTACCTACACAGTTTCGGAAGATCACCAGTCAAATGTCAACGCCTTACTTACAACCTATATCGCCCACCTCGAAGCCTTGAAGCTACGTCTTGGGCTGTCAACTATCCTCCAGATGTCATCTCTTGGCAACAAGTTCTTACAAGACAATAAACTCGATAACCGTCTCTTTACTGAGAACCCCGAACTTTGCGGCAATGTTGTTGGCACAGCCCTGAGCCACATCCATCTACTCGCCAATCTTCTGTCTCCATATATGCCCAAAACCGCAGAATTGATCTTCGAGCAGCTGGGAGTGAAGTGTGTGCCGAAAATTCCTGACACTTGGGCGACAGATATGTTGGTGGCAGGTAGCGCGTTAGGCGAATCGAAACCGCTATTCACGGTGATTCCCGCGGCAAAAGTAGAAGAGTGGCAAGAGGCGTACGGCGGAAGCGCTGCAAAGGAGCAGAGGCGTCTTGAGGCCGAGAAGGCTGCTGCGAAGAAAGCGGCCAAGAAAGCAAAGAAGGAAAAAGGCCAACAGGCGAAGAAGACATCGACACTGGTTGAGACGAGTTAATATCTAACGGCTACGGCGCGGAGACCGATGCGTTACATCATGTTGGGTTGGATTCGAAAGAAGATAGGAGATAGAATTAAGTAGAAACCAACCGTGAAGAACGAAGACACGCGTTCTCGAGCCCCATGTTATGACATATTGCACTTAAATGAGAATGGTGCCGCAGCCCGGAACCTACTGTGTGTGTGTGGGATTGCTGAGAATTCCGGAAGAATACAGTACAAATTGGGGCTTATCCACTCCGTAGAATAGCCAGTCGAATCAATCCGTATTTTTTCCAGTGCTGCCTCGAGCGCGATTGGCGACGACAGACTGCACAAGCATCACCGTGGCTCTCGCAAGGCCTGGAGATACCAAAAGGTACCATTTTCAAGGAAAATTCGCATCCGGGTAGAAAAACTATAAAGATGGTGTCACAACTACGATTATGAGCTCGATAAGATCAAACTTAAGCCATGAGAAAGGTAGGAGTAGAAGAGGTCATTAATTCTAGGGCACAAAGACAACTGTCCGGCCTTGGTGAAATATTAGGTATGTATTCTAAGCCACGGAGCCATTGCCATTGCCAAACACCGCAAGACAGAGGCCAGTCAAAAAGGGGAGAACTTCCCAATCGTAGAGGTGGCCCCGAAGACTGTTTCGCGAGTAGATTTGCAAAATAAAGTACCACACCTAGTGATACCTCTCGTCGGTTGGTGAATGGTGACAAGCTCAATAGCTAATGCTTAATACTACATGGCTTTTCACTGTAAACCTGGCTTCCTCGAGATATACAGTTGAGGCAAAGGCCTTTGCCATCTTTTAATCCCTGTAAGCTCTCCAGCATATCCTCCCGAGAGTATGCTGATCTATGCCAACGATAATTGTCGCATGTTGTGCAGCCTTTAACTACACTTGGGGGGCCCATTTGTTCAACTTTCTTGATGCGATTTAGAACCGTCTCGTCATCATGGTATAGAGACCAGAGCAATCCCTCCCCACTAAGCTGACCTAGATAACTGTAGGTAGATCTGCTTTTGAAACTGCACGAGCAATCTTCAGATTCATACTTTACTGATAGAATGTAGCCCAGTTGCCTGCGTTTTGAATCGCGTTTTGCTTCGAGTAGATCTTTTATCTGTATTAACAAAAGACTGCTGCATGTATTCTTTATTACTTGCAAAAAAGTTCCCAAGGAACGCCGAAATCGATCTGGTCTTGTGCAAACGAAAGATATGAGCCAGTGTGCTCCATTATAATCGTGTATGTGATAGCTGAAAAGGCTTGTGCCTCGTCAAGTAAATACGCAGCAGTCATGAGTTCCGTCAAGTCCTTCAAGCTCACGACATTCCGATGATCAAGCCATTGATGAATCGCATGCTTAAGAGCAACTTTGCAGTCGTATTTATCAGCTACGACTGAGATCTTCAGTACCTCGCTCGACGACATCTCTCCCGGTATTATGTCATTACGGTGGTGAATCACGGCACAGATGATAGTCATGGCACCCACGTCATCTTCAGGCAACGGAATCTCCTTCTTTGAGCCATTTAGGCCAGAGCGTTGTCCTTCCTTATAGTGAGGCCCAAACATTGCTTTGAAAACTTTCGAGGCGGCTTGGAGGAGGCAGGATTGGACGCATAATCGAGCTTCGTCGGGTCCAATGACAAGGATGGTGTCGCCATCGGTAGTAATTTTATTGTATGAATTATTTTCTGCCATGCTTTGAGTTTTAGTTAATCCTTCTTTAGTAAAATACTTGTGATTTCAAATGAACGAGACGAAATTATCTTACTGCTCCTTCTCGAGGTTGAGCCTCGTACCCCATTCGCGCCAACGCATCCTGCATTACAATGCCAACACCTGCAGCAACCGTGCGCTGAACTTGCTCCATCCCTATCCCGATGCCAATCTCTCCGCGGCCAGAGACGAATTAAATCATCGTGCGGGCTAGAAGAATATCTAGGCAAATACAGGGAAGGGAGTAAATTGGACAGTGTCGAAGCCTCGGCCCCCTTTCAGTGTATTAGTCGTTTGATACGGCGGTCGGCTCTTCAGATAACTCATTTTGCACAGAGCATGATGCAGTTGTTGCTGTGATAGTCAGCAAACATCACCTAGATAGGATTAATCGCCAGGGCTATATTATCTTCATGTAAGTCGGAGAAATAAGTGCGAGCTCAAATAAAAGCTCAGTTAAAGAGAGAATACGCCTGTAAGACCGCTAGTTACACGATTGATTCCCCGGTTCGAATGGCAGAATGCCTGCAACCCGAAACATATCTCCAATATTCGCAACTCGCATGACGCATTAAGTCGAATTTATTCACTGGTCATGCTATCTATTGGCTACCGATGAGACAAGTTGCTCAGAGGCGGGACACTTGAACGACGGTTTGAGCTGCCTGCAGTAGCGAGGCTGAAGTTGGAGTCTCACAGATAAATTTACAATAGCAGGGCGTATACCTTGGGACACTAATCCAGGAGCCCAAAGTTAGAAATCTATGTTGCATTATAAGCTCCAGGTAGCAATTCCTCGTCGTGGTATTACATCGGTGCGTGTCAGAATGCGGCTGTGCATTATGAGAAGCAACGAGGTACCAAGTACAATATTAGATCGTTTGGAATAGGAGCGATATCATTTTATATCATGGTACTCGTGCTTCAAGGTAATGCATTAGGTGCACTATGGGGTTCTCGCTACAAGTTAACGTGGCGCGGACCCCGTGTAAAGGTTACATATAGGAACAGCACATCGTTGCCTAACTTACACTCTAGCCTGACTACTTTTGGACGATTGCATACAGAAGGACGATATAAGAAAGGCTTGGGATCATGGGTTCACTAGAACATCCTCATTTCACTCCTACTATCGAAATCATCATGTCTCAACCACAACAACAACATGGTTTCTTTTAGTTACCATTGGAAATACGACTTAGTATATACTAACATGCACTGGTCAATAAGACACGCGAGGGCCGATTGTCCGGGGCCATGGTTCAATACCAAATTATAATCACGATTCGGAAGGAGCCAAAAGACAGGACAATAACCCCAGCTCTACTTCAAGCTAGTAAACAAATCTACCACGAGACCCTTCCCATTCTCTATTCCGAAAACAAGTTTCTTGTAGACAAAGCCAAACACTTCCTTAACTGGCTTCAACAAATCGGTCCCGTCAATATCACGCTTTTGAAATCTCTTCGAATTTTCCCTCACGCTATGTACTCTGAGACCGGACAAACTTGGCTAGGCGATTCCGCAGATGCGGATTATTCTGGTCCGACATGGTGCAAGCTTTTGAACAATCTAGCAGATGAGGCAACTAGATTGGAATATGTGTATGTCAATTTAGATGCAGCAGAGGATTGTGGACATTATAGAGCTGGAAAAGATTTTGAATTTCGTGCGAGCACTAGGGAGGATGAGAGTATCACGGAGGATGGAAATTGATGGATACTTTGCGACGGAGTGGCCTCGATATTTAGAAGGGAAGCTAGGTATGCCTGTTTGGGATACGCAGGGACACAGCCATATTTGCTTACGATTGTTGGGAGAGTACCAGCGAGGAACAGAGAGCCTGATTCCCTAGATTATTAGCGAGAATTAGGGAATGGAACTCGTTATATAAGACGATAGACTAACAAGGCAACCTCTTGTGTTGTCTTCGTTTCCTTCGATTTTTTCTAATGTTCTACCAATTGTCAATTGTCAACTAACTAATATTTTAGTCCAAAGAAAAGGAGGGTACGCTTCCACTAAGTTATTATATTTTGGTAACGTACTCCACATGCGAGTGGTTCACACAAGCGAGTGGTGCACCCAACCACGA